>JAFBJU010000541.1:448747-617728 GCA_016785305.1 Colistium nudipinnis | reverse complement strand
TTGGACGAAAGAAATGTAAAAAAATATGATGATCTTTTGACTTTTTTCAATTTTTTTTGCATCTACCCTATTTTTTGAGACTGCCGATGTTTCTGTGCGAGTTTCGAGTGTTTTCGACAAGTTTGAAAATATGCACTTTTTTGGCCGACATAAGGCTATAGTAAGGTGTTTTTTTATCAAATTCTGGACGAAAGAAAAGTCTAAAACAACAAGGATCTATTCACTTTTTTCAAATTTTCTTTTGCATCTACCCTATTTTTAGAGACTGCCGTTGTTCCGGTGCGAGTTTCGAGTGTTTTCGACATGTTTCAAAATGTTGACTTTTTTGGCCGACATAAGGTTATATTAATGAGATTTTTGTCAAATTTTGGACGAAAGGAAAGTCTAAAAAAACAAGGATCTTTGACTTTTTTCATATTCTTTTGGCATCTACCCCATTTTTAGAGACTGCCGATGTCCTTTGCGAGTTTCGAGTGTTTTCGACATGTTTCAAAATGTTGACTTTTTTGACCGACATAAGGTTATATTAATGAGATTTTTGTCAAATTTTGGACGAAAGGAAAGTCTAAAAAAACAAGGATCTTTGACTTTTTTCATATTCTTTTGGCATCTACCCCATTTTTAGAGACTGCCGATGTCCTTTGCAAGGTTCGAGTGTTTTCGACATTTTTTAAATTTTGACTTTTTTGGCCGACATAAGGCTATAGTAAGGCGTTTTTGTCAAATTTTGGAAGAAAGAAAAGTCTAAAACAACTAGGATCTTTTCACTTTTTCACATTTTTTGAATTTAGCCTATTTTTATAGACTGCCGAATTTCCTGAGCGAGTTTCGAGTGTTTTCGACATGTTTGAAAATTTGGACTTTTTTGGGGGACAAAAGGCTATAGTAAGGCATTTTTTGTCAAATTTTGGACAGAAGAAAAGTCTTAATAAACAAGGATCTTTTAACTTCTTAAAATGTTATTTTTCATCTACCCTATTTTTAGAAACTGCCAATGTTCCTGTGCGAGTTTCGAGTGTTTTCGACAAGTTTGAAAATATGCACTTTTTTCGCCGACATAAGGCTATAGTAAGGCGTTTTTTGTCAAATTTTGGACGAAAGAAAAGTCTAAAACAACAAGGATCTATTCACTTTTTTCAATTTTTTTTTTTGCATCTACCCTATTTTTAGAGACTGCCGATGTTCCTGTGCGAGTTTCGAGTGTTTCCGACATGTTTGAAAATGTTGACTTTTTTGGCCGACATAAGGTTAGTGTAAGGCTTTTTTTGTCAAATTTTGGACGAAAGAAATGTAAAAACATATTATGATCTTTTGACTTTAAAAAAAAAAAATTTGCATCTACCTTATTTTTAGAGACTGCCGATGTTCCTGATGTTTTTAGTGTATTCGACATGTTTGAAAATGTGGACTTTTTTGGGCTACATAAGGCTATAGTAAGACGTTTTTTGTCAAATTTTTTGACAAAAGAAAAGTCAAAAAATACTATGATGTTTTGACATTTCTCATATTTGTTTTGCATCTACCCTATTTTTTAGAGACTGCTGATGTTCCTGTGCGAGTTTCATGACTTTGACATTTTTAACTTTTTCAAAAATGTTTGAACATTCTTTACTATGACGTTGTTTGTCACATTTTGGAAGACAAATAATCTGTTTATCTGTCTTCATGCATTTTCTATTGTATTGTGACCTCCATACTACCAGCTGCATTTTTAGTAGCTCAGTATCAGGTGCAGGAAGTGACAGTTATTGGCCTAGTGTGAGAGGCTTAGGGTTCAGCTATCTTTAAGGCTGATCTCATTTCCTACAAACTTCCTCTGTGGGGTTAACGGCTGGTAGGCTCACAATCATTCTGACCAAGATACACAAAGCAGGGAAAACAAAGTCAAGGGACTTAAGTCAAGGTTCATAAATGGTTCTGTACATGCAGGGAAACCTTGCAGAATGTAAGCTATCCTCACAAACATATTGTAAAAGTAGGCATTGCTGACACAATGCTTTCAACAAAATTATTAATTTTATAATTATTAATATTAGTAATAATAATGATGAAACCAAGTTTCTTTACAATGCTCTTTAATAATCAATTATTTAATGATAAAAGCAAAATACAATACATATGCTTTCTCATTAGGGCACTAGAGGCTGGGCATGTCTCTTCACAGAGCTTTAACGTAATCTTCTCATACATGAGAACATGTCATTAGTGCTGATTCTGAAAGTCTGTCAATAACTGTGTTAAAAGGGAATCCCAGAGGCACATACATCGTTCTCACCACATTTCTGTTTTATATCTATAAGTGTGAAAATACTTCCTGAGGAACCATTCCCTGTAAAGAAGAAAAGGCACGGTATTGGGAGTACAATATGAACAGTGAATAAACAAATAGTAATATCTACCAAGCCTACTATGGTAACATAAAGCAATGATTTGTGTGTTACACATAGTCTGTAGGGTTTTTTAGTATTGATACATGTTTTCTGCAATAACTCAACTTTTTTCAGTGATGAAAAAGAATAATTAAACATGTTTACGGCAACAATAGAGACCGGCGGGATAACATAGTGCATGCACGTACTGCATATGCAGACATAGTTTTTTACTTGATCATATCTCAATCAGGTCTAAGAAGCAGTGGTGACCCCTCTTTACATAGTCTCTCAATAGTGCACTTTAAACAGCCGTTTATTTTAGTTTTGCATTAAACCACTGAGGAGGTGTCAGCTGCCGTTCAAGATCAGGCAAGATTGGACATAACATCTCACTGGATCAACAAAATGCATCGGTTCCAAAATTGTCCTCATGCTGAAAAAACGCACTACTTATGCATGTGAGAAGTGCAAAGCACCTCTGCACATGGAGTGGTTCGAGGATTTACCATGGACAGTAGGATCGTGAATAAAAGTGACGGGAAATGAGCTGAAAAAACTGTGGACGAGGGCGATGCAGGAGCAATCCATGACAAAACGATGAAAAGTTTTTGGATGTTATGTCAGAGTTTTAAGTTTATCGTGATTATGGCACACTGTATGAAACAGTGATGCAGTGAATTTTGCACTCTTGTTCTAAAGCCTACCTTTATGAGTTGCATGTTTTTCAGAGTGGGAGTTGAGCATATATTATACATGCTTTATGTAAATGCTCTAAAATGCCAGAAAAACAATATTATAATTATATTGTAAATTAATTCAGTAGTTAGTTAGTCATTAGCTCAAACATTCCAATCAAGTTACATTGCTGTTTCAATACATGTTGCACCAGGATAGCAATTATTTTCCCCACCGTGCAATTGTGATCGGCAATAAATCATACTTTTTCACCAACTTTCCAAAATATATATATATATTGATATATATTATGGGTCGGTTCAAGGACGAACTAATGATAAATGATTTGGCTCTTTTTTTATGGCAAATAATAACAAACATAAAATTAGGGAAACTTACATTGCTTACAAAAACATAAAAAAAAAAATCCATCAGTAGTTGTGAAAACGTTCACCCTGTAATACATATACATTCACAACACTGAATAAGGACTTTGTCAAATCAGAGTAACACAACCCTTTGCCGTTATTATCCTGTATTCAACAAAGCCACCAGATGTTGCTATATACTGAAAGTTAAAATGATTGAATTGCAGTTTAAGGCTTAGGGTTAGGAGGGGATAATGGAAAAAAAACATATATTAGTTACATGTGAAAAATATACATAATTTTACTGTTAAAAAGACTGAAAAACCTGTATCTTACAACTTCCCTTCCCCATCTTCTTCGTCTTCAGTTTACCTCATCATTTCCAAGTAGGTCACTTTTCCCATCTGCATAATGCACACACAAAAAAAAGAGCAACATTACCATCATATACATCAGAAAGATAACATACACATAAAAATACAATTATTACAATAACTAGAAAAAAGATATGTCCTGCCCAAGCTCATTTAGAGATTTAGTCTCTTTAAATGACAATTACATCTAAAAACCTTCCACAGAGGGTCTTGATACCAAAGCAAAATGACCACTTGGCCTGTAGGGAAATTTGCATATGGTGAATCTGTATGGGGGCCCCACATGTCACTATCACCATATGATTAACCACTTAGGTCCATTATTTGCGCAAAAGACGGTTGTTGTCTAAAGTCAACCCAATTTTATTTACATACATTAAGATGATTCCATAAACATGAAAGAAGTTGCCGAAGAAACCCATCATGAGATATGAAGATCGTTAACGGAAGCCTTATTCTGAATCTGAGTGCATATGTGAAACAAAAAGGGCCCCACAAATCACCACTCTTTAATACTATATCATTTAACAGGAACTGACACATAAATCTCTAGAAGTCTACATTATGCCCAGGGGGTATATGTGCTTTGCACTGCCTTGCTGTCTGTCTCCCATAATGTCAGTATAGCAGACTTCACATCTAGATAACTATGATTATGGCAAACATAGCTTTTAACAGGGTGTAATATTTTAGGCACCATTATAATATATCCAAAATTGAAAGACAAGTCTCTTTTCAGGGAAGCAGTGCAGTCTATATGTTTTTAGACGTGAAAACATACAAGGAACAATTGAGTAGGTCTTGGTGATAAAACAATAGTTATCTAATTATGATTGTCTTTGATAGCTATACAATGAATGTTTGATAAATAACCCCAATCGCCCCATGGGCTTGTAAAAGAGGATGTTGAATGTTGGATGAAGAAGTCATCAAACTTTGGAGAAAAAAAAAGCAGTATTATGGATTATGCTTAGAGCAGCAGTTGGACAAAATTATCCATCAGACTGCATCTCTCATATGTCAAACCTTCAGACAGTGTGACTATATCAGTGTCTGTCATCTGTGAACCATTGCATTCATGACTCACCATGACAAATCTTAACACTCGCTCATACACGCATGCACACACTGCACCAACAAACAGTTGTCTAATGTGTTATAATTTACAGTTGTGTAAGATGAACAATTGTCCACATTGTAATGGCTTCAGCTCATCAAATGAACAACATGGTGGGGGAAATATGTATTGTCCAGAATATGCATGCACGGTCGACTCGGTACAGTCTCGAGTATCTACGGTCACGCAAGCCCCGAAATAGTATTTTCTTTATATTGAAAACATGAGCACATGGTTTCTTACTCACACGAGTCCAAACAAGCAAAAACAAAAACGACCACCAATCAACACAACAGCCAGTTCAGCTCATACAAAGACAAAGGGAGAGATGAGGAATATGCGAAGAGGATTGAGGGTGTCAATGGGGCGGGGGGGGGCAATGTAACTGGAGAAAAGAGAGGAAAACCAAATTAAATGACATCTCTTTCCTGCCTCCTCCCCTCACTCTTGTGTTCTTTTACCTCCTATTTTCCACTCCCTGGTTCTGTTCTTTTCTTTTTCAAATCACTATGCTGCCTCATTTAATGTTAACCCTGCTCCCCCCTCCATTCTTTCTGTCATTCTCCGTCTCTCTCTCCCTCCCCATGAGAAGACAGGAAGAGACAGAGAGGCTGTTGTTGTGCTTGCAGTCTGACACTATCTGCTCATAAATCCGTGTCAACAGCTTGTATGTCTCCTGTCTTCTTTCCTCCTCTCCTCTTGTCTTTTCTCTCCTATACCCCCCCCTGTTGAAAGAGTGGAGGAACCCATTGACCTACCAGAGTTTGACTGGCACATGCACACAAATATACAAAAACATACACAGTAGTCTATGTAGGTAGATTACTTGTACAGACAGACAGACAGATAGATAAGATAGATACTCACATTTTTTAAAGCTGTTCTGTGACTCCACTTTCTTCGGCCTCTTTCCCTCCCTCTCTTCCTCTCTGTCTGTCTCTCTTTCCCTCAGGCGATTTTTACCGGCAGACAGTCGTCACTGACAAGTGCTTCCTGTGGTTGAGGGTAAACACCTGGGTAATGAGGCCATGGTACACAACAACCATACACCGAAAAACTCACCAAGGTTCACAGCCTCGCTTCACTGTGTGTGTGTGTGCGTAGGTGTGTGTGTGTGTGGGGGGGGGGGTGGGTGGATATATATTGCTGACACACAATCAGGTCATGCCTCAACACACAGGCCCATACAGTTGTGTATATACAGTACACACACACACACACACACACACGCTCATAATCCAGGAAAATGACAAGCACAGACATGCCTGCACATAAACACAGGCATACTGTATGTTTGGCTCAGAGCGCTAAACAAGCGGTGAGCCAACCCAGCTACAGTGTGTCAGCCAAAACCCAATCCTCAGACTGACTGCAGTGTTAAAGACATGCTGAGGTGAGGGGGGAAGGAACCCAAGTCAAGCGTCCTCGGTACCTTCACCACCACTAATAGTTTACTCTCTAAACTTAGAAACAAATCCCTCACAAGTGTCAGTGAGAACCTCGGTCTGAACAATTTGCAGTACGCCTAAATATCTTGACTGACGGGAGTGCAAAATGGGAGAGCTGCTGCAGCGGAGTGCAGAGCTGTCAGTCTGACTGCAGCGTTACTAACACTGGGTGTCACTCGAAGAGTTTTTCTCAGGCGAATTGATGAGCCCTTCACTGACCAATCACTTAGCCTCATGCACACGTCGCTCGTGACATAATTAATGTGATGAGTGATGGATCCAATGAACTTGTCAAATAAATGTGCACAATATGCTCGCATTTGTCCAGAGCTGCTTGCCTCTGCTTGCACTGGTAACATCAGCTTATTCTCCAGGTTTGGGAAACATGAACACGAAACGCAATGTCGCCTGGGTATATTTTGTAATGTGCAAATAAGACTGCTTTGGAATTATTGGAAATGTTGTCGAATCACTGTTGAATGAGCTAAGCTGACACTTTGTTCTTAATACACCCCTTCGACACTCCATTCATATAACAAACAGTACATTCTTCATTTGAGGAAAAAATGTTAACATCCACTAAGTCTCAAGGCTTAGAGAAAGACAACTTAGGATGAACATTTTAAGGGAAAATATATTGGCACACCCGACAATTGCAAGCAATAGTCTATTTTCATGCCACTCTTATTACGAGCCGAGTTTGTCACAACAGAATTATATATTTCTGCTTCGCTGCCTCTGAATATTGTGTATACTTAAAATCTCAAGGATGCGCCGTGTCAAAAGAATAACGAGTATGAGTGATTCACGAAGGAATCATCTTATTGTGTTATCTCTGGACTATACGGCGCTGCCTGCATCTCGTGTGTCACTGGAACAACAGGGAAGCCTGTGGTGAATCATCAGCCCTGCCAGACAAGCAAAGCTGGAAAAGCCTTTGAGCCGTTTTAGTTTGGCAGCGCTTTTATTATCCAAAGGGCATCACGCAAAGCTATTGTGTTAAGTGTTCCTAACTGGGAAAAACACTGTGTATACTGAGTTCACTTTATGTCCGTACTATATTATGCATGTGTACATACACCATGGCAGTGTCTGGCTTTCCACGTGTGTGTGTGTGTGTGTGTGTGTGTGTGTGTGTGTGGCCACACATGTCTTTGTGGAAATGGCTGACAGTGAAAAATGTGACCAATTCTAATTTTAATTGCCAATGGAAAAAGGACTCCATATTTATGGGATCTGTCCCAAAGAACGGAGGAGTCGGGTTTAAGCATGAAAGCATGTTCCTTATCACAATTAAAAAGTGCTTTAACATGACCGCAACCCCTTGAAGTTAGATTAGTCGTAATATTGGACGGATCGACCCTGGCTTCGAACAATGGAGACTGAAGGGGAAAAAAATAAGTTACTCAACAGAGCCAAAGGTAATGCTCTCCTTTTCTTTGTCTCTCATTTCCCTCATGCCATTTTTAATAGATTTTCTTGTGTAGAAATGCAAATTTTTCTTTCTTTTGAACATGACATTACATTACATGGACAAGTAAAAATATGCCCGGAGTCTGACCTAGAGACTTGACTGAAGGGACCATAGAAGAAAAGAAAAAAACAGTTTGAGATACTTTTTAAATCACCGAAGCTTGGGCTGACGGTTAAAAACTAAACCCAGTTGTATAAAAGACTGTTATCAGCTTTGGGAACATTCACAGAGAAAGATATACATGCACACACAAATACACAAAAATACACACAAACACCTGTGGATTTCTGAGTTAAATTTCAATCATTACAGAGAAAATGTAATTTAGCCAGTCCTTACATAAAGAAAGACAAACCCATGGGAAGACACAGGGATGCAATCGAGAGCCGTGTAATTAGAGCGAAAGAGCAGAGACAGAAAGAGAGAACGAGAGCGCTTAACCTCAGGCAAAGAAACAAGGAGAGAGAGAGAGAGACAAGGAGAGTGACAAGGGTTGGGAAAATCCTCTCATGTTAACCTAAAAGAGAAAAGAGTGGGGAGCAAGGAGGGCAACCCAGCAAACAGAGAGCAGCTGCTGAGGATTTACATGCTGTCAATTATTCATGTAATCAGCTGTAGGACCAAAGAGACAGAGAGAGATGGAGACACAGACAAGAGGGAAAAAAAATGGATGCCGAAGAACGAAAGAGAGATGGAAAAGGAGAAAAGTACAAAGACAGACAGGTATTGTGTACTGTAACAGACAACAAAGAGAGAATGTAACACTTACACTGACAGTCCTGTCTAGACGAGAGCAAAACTTTCCCTCCGACTCCCATTCTGCTGCACCTGGAACATCAAGTTACCCTGTTTACATACGTGTGTTATGATCCACTCACATGCGCAGCTTCAGATTTCAGAATCCTGGTTATAAACGAGAACTTAACATTATGGCTTCCCACTATCAATCCTGGTTCCAAAAAAGTCAGATAAAGTACATTAGGAAGGAAGAAGCATTTGCTGTATATACAGAAGCTTCATATGTTGATTACAAAACTCCCTACAGGCAACAATTTGAATATTAACACCAGAGCTGGACTCATATGGCGAAAAACTAATAACTAATAATAGCAGCAGTAACATATGAGGTCAACTCAACCCATTTAAGTATTTGCTGATTGAAATAAAAGCTAACAAAGAAATAAATATGCATGAATGTATAAAAAGAAAAAGATACATAGAGATTTCGCAAAATGCCAAAGAGAACACATTTTCAAAAGATTTTTCTCTCCAACATGATTGGGTTATTTAGTGTCGGGCTGCCTCTTCAATTATGTCATCCTCCACTATTAACGGAGGCGCAGAGAGTACATCAGAAACGCCACATAAAACTAACGACCTAACTGCACTCATTGCATTCATGTGCTCAGTTGTTCACTCTGACGCCCAGGAGTTTTTTGAGAAGATGCTGATCCACAAATTCCCATGGGTTTGGTGGAGTGGACCGGAGCCAGTGGAAATTGCAAACAAACACTGGAGCTGCTGTGTCTGATGCGAGCACAAACAACCTCAAAGCACTTATTCTCACACATCACATCTGTGTGTGCGACTGTGCATGCGTTGAGTGTACGTGGAGGAAAGTGAGAGAAAGTGAGACAGTATGCGTGTGTGTGCAAGGCCTAGGAGGCAATTCAAAGGCATTACAGCATTAGATTTATGAGGACATTCTCAGTAACACTGGCCATAAAACAAAGATCCCAGCTCCTGTCAAAAGTTCATATTAGGTCTCATTGTGGCGGCAGTGTGGGAAAGTGAGCGAGAAAGAGTGTGCAAGACGGGATGGAGGGTAAAAAAAAAAAAAAAGAGGTGAGACTGGGGGACAAGTGAGAATGAGACCGACTGAAAAGCGGCCGGAGAGCAGAGAGAACAAACAGAAAACATTTTCAAAACTGGGAGAGAGAAACCTCTCATGACAGGCCAAAGGCGAGAAAAGCCACAAGCAACAATTCAAAGAGCAACCGAGAGAAACAGTTAGCAGGCCCCCTCCTACTCCCCCACTCCGCCCCACCCCTCCCAGCTCTCCACCCCATGCTTCTAGTGGCCAAGCCAACACCACATTATGGGTCCCTGGGTTTTTCATAATGGCTGGGTGTGTTCTGGTCCCGCACTAAAGTCATCTGCAGTTAAGTCCCGTTCGTAATTAGTGGTGGGAACCAGAATGAAAAAGGGAACAAACAGATTGGTTGAAGAACAATTAACAAAACAATATTTTCAAACAATATCTCATGTCATCGGGTGTTATGGTGCCACATATGGCCACATATGGCACATAACATGTAATCATGATGGATTTCGACTGATGACTGACACTATGTCTCTGTCGCTCTCTCACAGACACACACACACACACACACACACACACACATACATACATACATACATACACAACAAAGACTGACACTGATGATGCAGCATTGGTAACAGCTGGCTTCAGTGTCTGGCTTAAGGACACTTCAACACAACTTGGGGAAGCCAGGGATTGAACGGAAAACCCTTGGATAGCTAAATAGCCCTACTACCTCCTGACGCCATGCTGCCCACATGTTGGGGAGTTCATCAATGAGGGCTTTCCTGTTCCTGCCTTCATTTGCCAGGATGGGCAGTCACCACCCACTCATATCTGCCATTCCCTTCTCTAATGGGTGGAGCCAAGAGCCTATAAATACCAGTCAGCTCACCTGTGTCAGCCCTGTCCGATGGAGAACAGAGGAACACATGGATGCCTCACCATGCTTTCCAAGTATGTTTGAACTGAGTCTGTCATGTGAGTTTCCTTTGTACAAAATTGGAGTTGGTCCTACAACCAATATACCAGTTCATAATATTATTCAAATGAAATGCTCGGTGTGGGTGTGTTTGTGTGTGTGTGCGCTCCTCTCTCCTATTTTCAGTGTTGCTGTGCATGGATTGCCTGAGTCTGCGTAGGTGTGCATGTTTGGCTCCTCCCCCATGGATCTGGATAAACAAGGAAATAGAGGCACTCATCGCCCTTTCTCTATTGACTGGGCCCAGTTATATGTGTGTGCATGAGCTGTCTTGTGACAGGAGTAGTTGGTTTATCTCCTTTGTCCTCAAATGGAGGGTGATAGTTTGGTCGGTGCTCGTTTGGTTTTAACCAGAGGGTATTGTTTAGTTTTGGTTGTTTTTCTAAGCTTGCTTTCATTTGTCTTAAAGATCGGCCTCTGCCTGTTAGTGCAAGCTCGTTTCTCGCTTGGACGTTCTGCAGAGTTGCGTTTGTCCTTTGTTGCCATTTGTTGTAAATAAGCTTTTGATTATATCTTAACATCGTTCTCAGTCTTCCTTCAGCTCCCATGATGTCAATTGTTACCCTGGTTAAGCCAATCTCAGCTTTGTTTCAAAATGGGGATGGACTGAGAGGGTTAACAAGATAAGTGTTGACGATAACGATGTTTGCACTAGGAAATCAGTTTTAATGGCTTTGGGAGCTTTTGATTTGAATTGCCTTTCCCAGAGGAGAAAATGCAGCTGACCACTTTAAACAGAATGTCCCCTTCAAAACACATTGTTTAACAAGCAAATAAAGACATGTTTCTGAATAACTAACTGAAAATAGATGTATGCGGTGAGCATTGCTTTGGAGAACGTTTGAAACGACCATATTCTGACAACATAATAAAATAATATGGTATGATGCAATATGGTATCGCGCATTCTACAATGTCAAATGGCATACTTTACAGTTAGATCCCACTTTTGCCAGGGCATGAGGAACATAACTGTTTATAAGCAAAATATTAAAGTCCTAGCAAAGACAGACCCTTTCTTTTTACCCTATAAACCCAGCACTTCAGGCACAAAATTGTGATGGGATGGCAGTCGGAGTAATAGAGGGTGTTGGAGTCATGTGAGCTGAACCACCTGCAGCTCGACATCAGCAAAACCAAGGAGCTGTTGGTGGATTTCAGGAGATTACTTTTTGTGGAGGAAAAATGAAAGCCGAAATACAAACATTCTGCTGAAGTCTGACGTCCTAAGCCTTAAAGATGATCATGACTTGCAGGAGAAACCTTTCGACATTGTGCCTGTGTTCTGTCTATGATAGCCCACTTTCTCCTACCTTCAGACACAAGCCAGACGCACATTTTTCTTTGGCAGTTATTCCCTCATAAGTTGCTCTCTATCACGGAAATGTCTTCATACAGTAAAACCGATTTTCGACAATTGTGGGCTGCATCAACTATGACAAAAAGGATTTAAAAGCTCAAAACTAGTAAAATGCTGCATATGTCAACTAGGGAGGATGTTGGGAGGAACGTGAATGGAATTACAGAGCCCATCACTGCTACTGGGGGTCAAATGTAATGTTATATTATTACAAATGTTCAGCTCTGTGCGTCACTTTATAGTATGTGAATTTCGGAAAAGTGTGTTTATTACTTCACTGCGAGGAGCAAAACGTTTCACACACTGTAATTCTCAAAAGATGCTATCATAAAATTGGACCTTAAGACACATAATTAAGAGAATATTTAGCACAGTGATTTCTTTTTTTACTTTCATCCAATGCTTTTTTTCCCTCCTGGTTATTCCCCCAACAAACTTTTTTTTCCCTCAGTGGTGTGAGGCTGACTCAGCAGCATGGACATGATGTCAACACACTGGTATGCACTGCCATCTCTCGGGGGCGGGAATGGTGAGTTCATATTTGATTGACAGAGGGTGAGTCAGGCCACTGGGTTAGAAGTGCTTGCTGAGAGAAGGAAAGAAAAAAAAAACTGAGCTAAGGATTATGACTGATTGACTGCACCTACTGAGCGATGAAACAGTAAGATTAAATGGCTGATTGTCCCATCATTGGACTATTAGCCAAGGTGCTCCTCTGAATTGCTCTGAAGATGAAATAACTCCTGTGGCATCACAGTACACTTTACCTCTGTGGCTTAACCATGAACTAAGTGGTAATTGGCGAAACATAGCAATTCAGAAAGAGGAGGCAGCTGCGAGGGAAAGAGATGAATAACAACAGGAAGGGAGGTGGACAGAGAGAACAGAGAGTAGAAGCAAGTGGAAGAATTGCTGTGCACACGAGTACACATGAATAGGCACATGCATGTGTGCGTGCGTGCGTGCGTGCGTGCGTGCGTGCGTGCGTGCGTGCGCTTTAGCAGCATGCAGTTGAGGTCATGGAAACTTAGCCGCCTGTGTGCTTTGGCCTGTGGATTAGCCAGGACATGCCTCCACTCCGGTAGGAATGCTTCTTTATCACACAAACACACACAGCATTACGGTACACCCACATACACACACCGAGCGAAAATACCAGGGAACGCAAAGGGTTAGGCTCGCAAATTAGAGCAGTTAGGCTACATCTACAAACCGGTTAAAAAGTTAATAGAATGTATAAATGATCCATGTAAAGCACTGACACATACCACATATTATATTCTTGAAGCTCAGACACATTGTATATTTATGACCTTACTAGCTCATACACTTTAAATGTTGATATTTTTTAAATATTTATATATGTGGTGAATTTTTCGTTAATGGTGTACAATTGACGAAAAACTGGCAACAAACAAAATTGAGCATATATATTTTAGACCGCCCTATCTGTGCACTTTTAACTTGATAGAACATTAATGCTGTGCAGCATGCATATCACTGTAGGAGATCAGGAGGAGTCAGTCTGCAAAATAAGCTGCCATTGAGATTAGATCTCATCAGCAGCATTCAGGGTTTTGCTCGTCTTTGGAATATCGTTCATTAAAAAGACATCAAATGATGTGACAAAATGACAGGGAACGATATGTTACTTAGAGATATGATATAAACCAATTAGAAAAAGTGTTTTTTTCACACAGTCTCCAAGATGATCAGTCGGATAAATAACTATTCACTTGCATCTTACATCCAGCTTTAAGTAAAGCAGCTTCTGTACTGTTTGCAACCAAAAGTGTTGGTATAGAGTAGTTTCCATATATCCATATCTTGATCTGAAGAAGTGGATGGATGAGTGCAGATACAGCTTTCTATCTGAGAGATGCACAAAAAAAAGATTACTTAAATACAACAATTCATTTTGTATATATTATACAGTATGTTATGTTTTCTGTAGAACTGGTGCTCAGAACACAGTACAAAGGGACCAAAAAGGCTTGAGTCAAGTTGACCCAAGTGTCAAATGTCAAACGACCTTAAAGTAATATATTCATGAATGTTTTACATGTAAGTACAACCCAGTTAAAAATAACTAAATTAGCATTGCTGAGTGTTAGAGTACATATAATATTATCATAAAATGTTTCATAGTTTGTCTGGGAAAAAAAATGTGTTTTCACCCTAGATAATGAACAAGTTTGCTGCTGAGCTCTTTACATTCTTCAACAGGATAAAACCCACCCACCACCTGGAAAGTATTACAGTAAGTTACAGTGGGGCATATCTTTCCCCTCAGTGAACAGGAAATGGCTTATTTCTCCTGAGTAGATCCTGTCCCAGCCTGGGAAGTGGCTAACCACATGAAGCTGCGGAGATCCAGTGTGTTTACACACTGTAATTTGCACAGGTGAGAGGATGGGCTGCTCGGATGAACACAGCTCAGCCTTGTTGGGTTCTCACCACGAGCGAATGAAGGTCAGGAAAGTGTTGAATTCCTTTCATTCATAGATCCCAGGCCGAGATTTGTTCAAGCTTTAAATCATATATGTAAAACAAATATTTTTCGACAGTTTTTGAAACAGTTAAATAAGAAAGTGCAAGTGTTATTATAACATCAGCAAAGGATTAATTTTGCAGCAATTGAACAGTGTGAAACCTCTATTTAATTCTAATTACCCAAATATCTGGTATGAAAACACCCTACAGTCCACCCTCTCGCACGGAAGTTTAAAATAACAACATCCTGAGATCTAAGTAGCTAAAATTGACTTTAAAACAACAAACTTGTGCCACACCTGTGAAAAAACAGTTAAAACACCACTGCCACCTTGTTCTATGAGTGAAATGGTTGACGTGGCAGAGTGGTTCCATGGGTAACTGCCATGATATTCTTATGCAGTATATTTTTTAAGATTCCATACGTTTTCCATATGTTTGTGCATCGTTAAATACTAGATCTGTTACCGCCAGGTCAACAAAAACGTATCGGGTGTATTAGACCAGGAAGAAACTTCCTTATTCTCAGGCTAGGCTCCAGATATATTTCAAGTAAATCACTTTGTCACATCTTAGTGTAATTATTATTATTTATTTTTTGGGGAAATATGTTTTTTTTCTGTTCAGCTATATTTTTAAATGTAGAAATGTCAGGCTTCTGTTAATCATCTTGCATCTGCATTGTACCCTGGCTGATTTTCTTGGTTTTGCTCCAGACAAGTGGTCGTCTGTGTTTGTTAGGCCTGTTATGTAGAGAGCAAGTCTTGTGATAAGGTTATGGAGCTGTCGCTGGCACGACAAAGACACACAAAAGTGTCCCTACATGGCTCATGTGATGGGGTTACATGAGTCTCGTAGGACACAGAAAGACAGACGGACAAACACAAGTAAACACACTGACACCCCTCAGCTCTGAATTCATTGTAAAGAATCTCACTGCAATTTCTAAATTAGTCATTATTCTGCCACTGTGAACACTGTATTCTTTAGAGTTAATTGCTGACAAGTGTTTATCCCTCTCTAAATCTTCCAGGTTTCCTTTACCCCTCCGTCCCTCAACAAGGTCACCCAGGTAGGCTCCTGTTTTGTTTTTTTGTTTTTTACTTTCGTTATCTTTTGCATAACTATTATCCATCCTTCCTCCTGTGGCTTTTGCCGCTCTTCTGAGGTTATTCAGACTTGTTTACAACTCTCCCTCCCTCTTTTCTCCCCCAATCACTCACTCATCCATCATCATTGCTCGTCATCCATCACATTTACAGCCATTCCTCCATCTTTATCATCCGTCTTTAGCAGTGGTTGTTTACGCGCGGGCTTGACGCCGTGCCATGCTGTTTACAGACGCCCTTGCTTTTTTTAGACACCTCTCCTTCAACTCTTTAGCCTCTCCTATTTGTTATGATTTCATTCATTCTTTTTTTCCATCCATCCATCACTCCAGAGCAGAGTTCTTGAAGTTAAATCACCACTTTCGATTTCTTTCCATCCCCTTCATCCAGCTCTCTCACCTTCACAAAAAGTTCCTTCATCAATCCCACATGCCCCCACCCTCTTTCTCTCTTTGATAAGTTATTTGAAGTTATTTGGGCTTGTTTATCAATCATTTAACATCTCATCCTCCCTCATTCACTGCAAATCCACTTGTTCATGTATTCCCTCTCTACTCTATAGTATAAAAGTTGTTTCAATTGCAAACCCTATGTTTCTAAGATCACATACAGAAAAACATGGAGGATCCTTACATCTCTCCTCAGATGAAAGGCAGTGAGAGAGAAAAAATCACAGATATCAGACCAAAACAAACCAGACCAGACCAGACAGACAACAGCACTCCACATAACAGTCACACAGATAGAAACCCTGTCGGGATGTCCATCTCACACTTAAGAATTCATTCCTGCGTTTTTTTCCCCCGCTTTATTTATGCGCCAATCCCCTTTCAAATCCCACTCACACCCGTTCGCCTGACTGACCGCCTGCCCTCTGTTTCTTTTCAAAGGGTAGAATTTCATAGACCTTGAATGGAAGAATGGGTGAGAGGGAAAAAGAAGAAACACAGCTAAGGTAATAACCTGATTTCGCCTCAGTTGGTTTTGATTTAAGAAAGGAAGAGTGTGTCAGAAAAACAGCAGGCGCTCTCCTGTCTCAATTTCATGCCAGATTTTTTGAAGAGAAGAGCAAGAGGGGTACGGAGGCACAGAATGAAAGGAGAGAAACTGAACAAAGAGAGAGAGAGAGAGTGAGACAGTGAATCACACCCCATGCCAATGAATTGTAGTGAACTGACACGAAGAGAGATACCATTGAGAAAATGAGCGCACTATGCAGGGAGAAAGGGCAAGGGAAATGGGGAAGGACGAGTGGGAGGGTATTACCAAAGAATGAATTTTTAATAGCTTAGAGATCAACCACACCAGGAGCACAGAAAGGAAATAAATACCTCGCCTCCATAATTTAAATGTCTGTAGCCAATAGTATGCTTATTTTTTCTACGGCAGCATGATTCTTAATAAGTCAGCAAACATGACAGTGTACCTGACACCAGATAGCAAGGGAGACACCCTGACAACCAGACAGGCAGGGACAGAGGGGCTTATGGGTAAACACAGCCTCGCATGCCACTCACACCACACACACACACAGCCAGTTGATTACCCCAGGTGTCTGTATTCACACACGAGGAACATTTGAATTTTAAACTCATCCAAAAACATGTGTCGGCCCTCTGCCTTCTGTCTGTCACCCTGCAACGCCCTGACAATAGCATGAGCACAATTTGTGTAAAGCTGGGAGAATGTGCCAATTTACCCCAATTTCCTGCTTATAGCATCAGACTTTAGTTTCAAATGTGTATTTTTTAGCATAATACATGAGGCGTGCCACTTTCCTTGCCAAAAGCATCTCCATATCAATGAGGATGTCCCACTTTGCCAGTCTTGAAGCCCATCCCAATTTAGTGCTTTAACGATTATACTGTTAGCAGCCACATTCAGATGTACATCCCTGCATGAGGGGAAGGCTGCCATAATGCATTTTGCCACTCGTCTTTTTTTGGCTTGTGTTTTTCAGAGCATGTGTATCCACATAATTCTCACTGTGATTGTATCTATATATGTGATTTACACAGGCAGAGGATGTAAGCACCATGTGATTAATAGTTGTTGTGTTTTGATGTACAGTGGGTGTACAGGAGTTTTGTTTAGCTTTGTAATATTTATGAGAGCAGGATTATATATATATAAATATTAGTGCTGGGCAACGATTACATTTTTTTCACTGTGATTAATCACATTATTTCCTGTGATTAATTGCATTGTTATGTGCTAAATTCAATCATGAATTCAAAATTAATGTATTGCTCATTTATATTTTAAAAATACTTAAGTGGCATGAACAAAAGTGCTGCTGTAACACTTGTAAATCTCAACTTAAACAGTAATTAATGTAATCAAATAAAATATAAAACCAGCACAAACTGAGCAGCAGCAAGTAAACATTTATTAATCAGTTTTCTGTTTACCTGAACAGGTACCATACAAATATTTATTTTATCAGGGAGCAGTATAAACAGTCTATGTTCAGTAGCAAGTGTCCCTGTTAGAGCAGTGGTTCTCAACTGGTGGGACATTTGGAGGGGCTCGTGGCAGAATTGCTTCGTCCCCCCCATCCATGTTCTAAAAATGTTATCTCAAATCAATGCCACTTCCAGTTAACTTAACTGACCAACAATGTGCAATCTTAATCAAATGTCATCCCAATCCTTAAAACAAATTAAGAAAATTCACTCTTATCTGGTGCTTTCTGTTATGCTCCCTTTGTCATCACTGCCTCAAAAATCCATTAAGTATATATTTTGTAAAATACTAATATCAACACAGCATGATGATTGTTGCTTAATCAGGAAAAAAAAGCTGCAAGCCGTTTTTTCAATGTGGTGGTGATAATTGCTTTCCGTGAAGCTGGTGGTAGCTGTCAACAAAACGAGGCAGTATACTAAAAAAACAATGGTGAGATAATTAGTTGAGGCCAGACAAGTCATTGGGATGTGACATAAAATAAATCATTTAAAATGTCTAAATTAGAATTTATATATTTTATTTTTCAAAGCTAAATTTAGTTTTTGTTATAATGTTGTTTGTGTTGCACATTAATTATGCTGGTGGAAGTTGTTATTCACAGTTTGGCCTTTGTCATTTCCAGGATAGTAGGTGATAGGGCAATAGTTAGAACAATTTCAACTAAAACGTGTTGTTTTGATGCAAAGTAAAAATAACTTACGCTGCACCTTCGCAAGATTCTGGCACACTTGATTACTTTGATAGGCTTGTAAATGGGATTTAGTGATAATTGTCTTTTTGAAAACAGTGATACTAGAGGGAAGCTGAACGAAGAGAAAAACACATGTGCTGTCATTTTGTCAGTTATTGAATTCAAATAATTTCCCAACCTTTGCATTAGATACAAAGGGAAAATGATTAACATTCAGAACCTTCATCCTTCATACATGTAATGCAAGGGATTGATTCAAATTTCAACCAGCAGTTTCAAGGGGCTTTTCCAGTTGTGGAGGGCAAGTTTTAAGGTTTAATTGAGTAAAATAAATCAACAACCACTGAGATTTACGGATTCCTTATTGTATTCTCTTTCCCAGGGAAATTTAATTATAATGTCATACTCTGGCCTTGTGCAAAATATGAGTAATTCAAATTGATTGATTTCAACATATAATTCCCCCCCTCTCTCTTAAAAAGAAGAGAATAGATGTTGTACTTATGCAGATCATGCTTAAATGTCTTCTTTCAAAAACAAATAAAAAGGTGTAATGAGGACAGGTGACAGGTTTTTGACAGGACACAGAAAGAGAAAAATCCACTTTCCCCCCCATATCCAGTCGTCCATCAATTCATCATGCTTTATTCACTCTCACTAAAGATATTATTAAGGCTGAGTTGAGTGGTCAACATGTTTTTATTAACAAACGTGTTGAATGCAAAGTATACTGTACAGTAAACTGAAAGTATGGTGATCACGGACTTTCATTGACTGACATTCTCCAAGGCATTTAGATAATGTATTCATAGCAATAGTTTTATAGTGGCTTATGCTCATGGTCAGTAAATAAAAGTAAGGATGAACACAGATGCACAGTGTTTGTGTGTCACTGCAGTTAATGCAGTAGCTAAACATGTGTAGTTGTAACACATTTAACAATATCATGTAAGCAGTGGTATTCTTTCCTGCACCTATTCGTAGTATCAAAGGCTCTCAAAACGAGTCAAATTAAAACTCCTATTAATCCAACAGTGTAATCCCTCCATTTCATGGAGCAGTCCTTTCAGTTTGAGTGTGGATTAGAGAACAGTGAGACCCAGTGTTGGTGGTCAGTGGTGTATAACACCTCATGAAGATAATGTGCAATGTCTGTACATGTGCATGGGTTTCCTGCTGTGCTGGTGGTCAGCATTGTATGGCACTGAAAGCCTGTGTGTGTGTGTGTGTGTGTGTGTGTGTAAGTGTGTGTGTTACAGGGTATGTTGTACATGTGGATAATGTTCTTCTTTTCATCCTTTGTGGTTACCTGGTGAAGGGGAAAATCCCTATGAGGTGGTTTTCTCGCAATGTGAACTACAAAGAAGAGGGCCTGCAACAAAAGAAACAGTGAATTAATAAAATAAGCCCCTTGAGTCAAACTCTGTAGTCCGAGAGCCCAGAAATGGCACTGAGGGGAAAGTTTGGATGCAAAATCAGAAGTGGGGACAAAATACCTGAATTTAGTATTAAGTGAAGGCTGATGCATGGTGCCACACTTAGACATTTATTTCCACATTCAGAGGCCTTAAAGAAACCTATACCCATTCCTTTCAAATGACATGTTAATATCCCGCTGTCTCCCCAGCAATACAATGTATTTTCTTATTTGTATGACGAGTATATTCAAGTATCAATACAATCCTAATTCCAGCCCCAAATGTGAAAGAGAGAGCAAATGCACCTTGACACTACTGCATCTCATTCCCTGAGATCATTTGCAAAACACAAATTGGAACGTGTGGGCAAAAATGCAGATGGTGCATTGGAAATTGAAACAGTAATGATAATATAAAAACAAACATCTTTATCCTACTACTGCTGTATGGGAAATCTATAATGTACAGCCTCCACACAATCATGAAAAGATATTGGTAAGAGAGATGCTCTGCTGCACAGCTCTCACTGGAGCTTAGGATGAATGTATTCATCACGCATTGTTGTTGCATCCCAAATGGGGACAGTCTTAAAAGGTGGTCCTAAACATAAAAACAGTTTATCTTCATTTGAAGCAATGATGCATGGTGTGTGTGTGCTGGGGGAAACGAGAGTGTGTATGTAGGCATGCATCTATGGAATGTACAACATGTATATATTCATTGCTGACTTTTATAGCCACAAAAACAAGGCCCACTATAGTCTGCAGTCGCAACCAAGCAGACATTATTACATTTTCTCATCACCATTAACTTGTAGCATAGTTAAGTGCCAAATAATGTGATCTGGGACAAGTATTTGTTAATAGGATGATGGGGTGGTTTTGTTGCGACATAATAAACGGGCAAAACCTAAGTTATTTAATTACTATTGCTTTGACAAACATCCTTTAAGATTATTATTTTTTTTTTACTTTTTTCATTTGAAAATGTAATAATTTGCTGTCAATAAAGACTTTATTTGGGATTCCTGCGATACACAGCTCATGGATAGGCAGCAACATATCCCCACTATATCAGCATATAGAATACTGGCGTGATTTTGTCATCATTTCATCCACTCTTGCAGGCCTGTCGAAATATTTCCCCAGCCCAACAACCTATTACTTCAAATGCAGGATGGATGTTGCTCTAGTTGTTCTCAAAAACATGGCTGAGCACGGACAAAGTGTCAGGTACAGTGCTGTACAAAAATCTCCTAATCTCCTAACTCTTTGCTACTCATTATTATTTCACAGGGCAGCCGTCCCCAATACATAAGGCCCTTACCCTGCTCAGCCCAGTCTGCCAAGCTCCAACTCTGGGTTTGATGTTCCTTCAACATCCAACAGACTATGATTATTTCATTCCTTTTTTTAACATAATGCATCAATTATTCAACCTTTGCCCGACCAGATTAGATTTTTGGGATTTTACAAAAATAAGTGCTCGGGTGTGTGTCCATCTAAAGGGGGAGGATGAATATATAATGTTCCCCAAAGATAACACTTAGTTGAGTGATGAATTTCGAACAGGAGGGGAAAAAAAGGCATGTGATTTAAACTAAATGATAACTACCTTAGCATAAGATTAAAAACAAATGTTTCTTACTCTACAATATGTCGCCTCCGATCACCATATCAAGCTGTCCAAGTATAGCTGTGACGGTGGATAGTGTCTGTACTGTATGTGCTGGGTACTGTTTTTGTAGTCATGCTATTGATGTGTGGTACTGCTGTAGCATCAAAAGATTATAATAACACACACTGACGCTTAAGTCTAGTATCTCTAGGATTTAAATGCAATTAAGTCATTTTTAATACCCATTGGATTGCAATGGTAAACTTTGACCGTTTCAATGTGAAACTGGGAATGACGATGTCATAAAAGTTATAACTTTTCCCAAAATCATATCATTGTTAAATTAATTAGATGGTGATGTACAATTCATACCTTTACGGAAATGCGTCCTTTATCCATTGGCCTCAATTGCTCTCTCTCCCCTGCTATTCCTTTCCTCCCGTTACAATCTCATCTCTGCTAATGAGCCCACTTAAATCTATGCCAAAACACAAACAGCAAGAGAAGAAGAATAGGTGCTGTGCTTACTGGAAGCTCTGTTTGTTCAAGGATTCATCATGTGAACTGTTTTCATTAAATAATAAATGCCAACGCTGACTTTTGTCTGCAGACGAGACTTCGGGAAATGAATTATGCATTATTTTTCCTGGATAGGGCAATACAGGGACAGAGTGGCAGTATGTTGTATGTGTGTAACAGTGTGTGTACATGCCTAAGATCTCTGGTACATACTGAATACAGTTTCAGAGGCTTATAATCAGGACTCTGTGATTACAATTCTCAAGACATTGTTTGGTGTGCAAATACATCTGGGGTCCAAACTGTGAGCACCTGGTAGTTCAAACCCAAAGCAAAAGGGATCAAAAAACTGCACTGCTCAATTATTGTCATTAGCTTATCAAGACTCATGATTGGTTGGATGATGAGAAGCAGGAAGTGTGAGTGTTTCCATTCTCCTGTCCTGTGTGTAGGAGGTGTGCCCTCCCAGCACATTTGTGTTTACAGTCTTTTTCCATTTGATCTCTACTCTCTCCCTTCTCTCCTCTCTTTTCCTGCTTTTACTCAACCCCAAAATCATTACGACAACAAAGGGAAGCCACGTTCCCGCTAGACAGTGCAAAGGTTCCACTAGCAATGCTAAAATGGATGTGTGTTTTTCTTTTCTCCTCTCTTGTCACCGGGGAGCGTGTGTGAAAAACCTGATTGAAAATCAGGAAAACAGGGAATAATTACAAAGAAGAGAGAGGCAACCATCCACCCGCGACAGCAATCATCAGCGATCTCTGCTGTCATTTTGCTCTGCTCTAAATAATTCATCAACAGAAACAAAGGGGAAACAAATATGCAAATAAACCCCAAAAAGGCCAGTAATATTGGCCTGCTGCCACATGGGAAGACGTGGATTGTTATCATGGCAGGTTATGACTGTGATGAATCCGAAATGCCTCTTGTTTCATCTACCTCGACAGTACTGAAGTCACACATGCACAGAGTGAGAAAAAAACGTGAAGGGATTTGAGGGTTTGATTGAGGAGGGAAGGGAGGGAGGGTGGGATTAAGGACAAGGCGAATGGAAGGATTGAGGGAGGGGGGAAGGAACGGCAGGGAAGAGGGGCAGTCGACATCGCAGGGGGGGGAAGAAAGAGATTTGGGAGGGGAAGGTTGGAAAGGAGGGAGGGAAAGCTTTTGAGGGTGTATTCTACAGTACTGTGAAAGGTAGCCATCAAGGGCTTTGATGGAAAGTGCAGGCCTTCTAAAGCTTAGAAATGACAGCATATGATTTTGTCAAAGCATGTGAAGCTTTTCAAAGGTAGACATTCTCACTCTCATTCATCCCTCTCGGGTGGAGTATAACTTTTGGGCTGAGCTCTGGCAAAATTCTGAATTGCTTTGACAGATTGACTGCATGTGGTATTGTCCCTGTGACTTAAAAACAGTAGGCCGTCTGGAAATGTAGACATCCTGAAATGTAAGGGAATTACACATAATGTTTTAAAAGAATAACATAAAAATCCAAGAACAGCAGCTGGGCAGAAAGCCACATTTTGTGGTATCAGGGAATTGACATTAAGATGTATAAGTCTGTATGTCTGAGAGAAACCTCATTATCTATGACCTTGGTTCTTGAACAGTAGCAATATAAAAGTTCTTCATCAAAGCACGAGAGCCAAGCTGGTATGTGTAATCATTTGTGACAGCATGTGAGCAAATTCAAAAACATTTGGCACTGAATAGCAATCTCAATTCTATTAAGTTAAGGCAAACACTAAATACGTGTGTATTATACACTTAAAAAAAAAACAGCTTTTTCCATTTCCTTCGTGCTACAAAGACACTTGTTTTGCGTTTTTCTACATATTGGCACAACTCAACACGCGGCCATTGCTGTGCATTTGGCCACATAGTTTTCTTGGCGTGGTACTTGAGGCTTATTTGCAGTTTGGCTTGGTAAGAGCAATATGGAAGGGCTCGCTGAACCAACAGTCTTTAAAACCGAGCGTTGAGGTTTACAGGCCGAGGTCATTGGTAACAGGTAAGAAGCCTATCAAATGTTTCTGGTGTGCCACTTGAACACACATACCGTATACATTGTGCTGGAAATAGCATGCCATTTAATACCTACACACACAGCAAGGCAGCACCTTATGCTCTTTACACATAAACTAATGCATGTACACAAAATTGAGCATGCATGCACATGAGGCTCTTGTCTTATAATGGTGCCTATTTTTCTCTCCCTGAATAAATACACTCCCTCTCTCGTTCTCTTTCTGTCACACACACACGCACACACGCACACACACACACAAACACACACACACACACACACAGATAATAGTGTCTAATTTAGACCTTCATATCTGTAGAGTTCTCCAGAGGACTAGACCTCATCAGGAATATATTGGTGACCTACATACTAGGAACACACAGACACATACATGCGCACACACAAGCACCAGCATAAGTGCACTGTGCTTTGGCACTGGCACACAGACATCTATAGTGCTTACAGGCATCTGCAGTGCATGCCTGCCACACAGACACATGCCTGTACACCCTGCGTATAACTTTGCCCACACAATCAGAAACAGAAACACAGGGAGACAGACATTACAGGAAGCTAAATATTACTATATGCTATATACAAGTCTGTCCACCCACTCCACAAACATGTACAGACATACTTGTGAAAAAAAAACATATATACCAACATTTCCACCTCTTCTTTCAAAAGGAAAAAGATGCTTCTCCAATAAAAAATAAGTTGAGACATATTCGAAGTTTGTTATATTGGCGAAGTAGAGGTCAGAGGCACACTGTGGTCCGGGGCTTTATGTACACAAAGGATTAAAGCTATGGTTGTGAGTTATAAAGACAAGTGAACAAGACATCAGAAATGTCCATTGAGCGGTTATATCCAGAGTATCACTCTTATTATTTAAAATTAAAAGGCACAAATAACCCAAGTCTGCCCCTGTGCTGAAAACACTGGGTCATGTTTTAGGATGAGTCACTTTGATCTGCTTTTTTTTCTTCTTGACAGTGTTACTCAAGTCTTACTAGCCCAGTCTTGTGTGGAGTGATGCACGATTCAGGATTACATAACAACATACCTGAATGCTTTGTTCAGAGGACTTCCACACTTTTCTGCTGAGGGCAGGTCCTTCAATGATGCAGTAACCACGCTGTGTTTCTGGTACTGAGGACTGGAATCACTGTATCCATACTGTATTATATATTCTGTTGGCACTTGACAGACCTCCAGTCATCATTCATCATTCATGGACATCCTCTGTCAGCTTCACAGTCTGCTAAATGGCCGAGAGGTCCTGACAGAGAGCGGGAGAGAAAAAGGGAGAAAATATCAACTTAATGCTCGACAAGGCCTGAGTCATGAGCTTCCGTCTCTGCAAACACAGACACAGAGATTTAAGGTGGTATTAACAGGAGAGAATATGAAAGTGAGGGCTATTATTACCACTCTTATAGTGCTCCCAATAACTTTTAATGACTTGGTATAATGGCAAGAGTCAAACTGTATCCACTGCAGGTTAAAGAGAGGTTTGGAACCCCTGCGGTAAGATAGTCACTCATGTGTGGAGACTCAGGCAGACATTTGTGGGTGACTGTCTGCTCAACGCCATGTTTATTAAAGAACCTGACTCATACACAGGGAGCTGGAGATGGTTAAGTCCACAACTGGTGCAGAAATAAGCTCTTGATCTGCATGGAAACACATGAATTATTTTCACATTTACATCTGGTAAAACGGAGTTATACTGGACATGGTGGAGCCTTCAAATAGCACCGCAGCTAAAATACAATCGCAGACAAACAACCTCATCCATAGTATTTATAGCATTAAGTGACGTTTTGATGGCGGTCAATAAACAAGATCAAAGGCTTACTGTAGGTGTGAGTTGCATGATTGTTCTGTCTCTCAGTTCATGTGAGGTGGAGCTAGAGACGACCTGGCAGAAAATTTAGCCCCTTCACTCAAGAGAATGTGCCTAGAAGGCAGCCCCAGTCGCTGATTGTCTAATTATCTGTTGCCGCAGTAAATCAGAGCCTAATTACAGGCAGATTGTGCGAGCAAATTGACTGGAATTCCAGCTTTGCTTTCGTGTACGTAAATCTGGCTTTTAAAGTCAAAAGAAAGGTAGTTTGTTTCCTTAGAGCAAGGACATTAACTGCATGTTGGGGAGACTAACACCAGGTGTCCCTCAGGGAGGACAAACATTTGAGACAAAAACCTAGAAGCCCAATGGTAAAACGAGGTCGGACCTCACATATACTGAACTACAGAAACCTATACCCCAACAGCAGCAGCAGAAATGTTGACACAACACAGTCTGCAAGTTATGACAAATATGAGAAATAAAACACATATACTCCATCTCCTATGTGTGTTGCAAAGGCAACAGGAATAAAATATGAGACAAGTTTTGCTAAAAGTTACACTAGACCTCATGACCTTGCCAGAAAATAGAAAAGGTTCCTTTTCTGTTTAGGGAACACTCAAAATGGCAAGGCAGTTTGTCTCCCGCTGCCTCGAGGCAAGACATATAGAAGACAGATCATCTATGCACTTTGCTGCCTTACTGCTATATATGGTATAGATTGATACCGTAAAGCGATATAGAGAGGATTTGTTTAGGATTTATCTTTTCTTCAGCATATTTCTTTGTTGTGACGAATACATTAAATTCTTCATTATGAAGATAACAATGTAAAGATAGTGCTGCCTTGTGCTTTGTGTTTTGATATATTGCAGTTAATTACTTTCTCACCATTATCATCTGCTTTCTGTGAATGCGTTCACAAATGAAAAATGTCTTGCCAACAAGGCAAGTTGTGAGTGAGAAGTATTCTGTGTGATGGTGATGAAACTCGATTGCATGATGTTATTTTTCATGAAATGATACAGAAAGCAAGGAAGATGCGAATATGAAGAGGCAGAGAATGTGCGAGAGACTGACGGACGGACAAGAGTATAAAAGAGGTTGAGTGGAACAGACAGCATTTTGTAATCCTACATTCAGTGTGTGCCACCAAAGACCAGAGCCACTGTTATGTAAACCCCGAATGAAACATTCATGAGCAATCCATGCTCTCACTCTCAACCTTTCGGGCTAGTGCATGAATGACCCATATGGTGCGCTGGCGTCTATCTGAAACTCATCTACGGCTGATGGAAGGGAGAAGATGAAGGGCTGAAACAGGTCCACATAGGGAGGAAGCGAGGAATGAAAAAAGAGACAGGGATTAGGCAATAAAAAGACAGATGAGATCAAGAGACAGCTCCGACACGCTCAGGCAACGTATGCCTTCTGTGAGCCTGGGAGCTAAAACACACACACACACACACACACACACACACACACACACGCACACACATGCACAGGCACTGTGATGTGGTGAGCTGTGACTTTGGCCCTGACTGGCTGTATGGATGGGATGTTTAGAAAGGGGTTGTACTGTACAAAGTTGTGCCAGATCCCCACCACACAGCACCCCACCCCGCCATCATGAGGAGAATGGGACTTAGTGGGCCTTTTGGCGTCTGTTGTGGCTTCTTAAATTCTCTCCCTCCCTCTCTTTTCCTTCTCTCTCTATGACTCTCACTCTATCCCTGTCCTCGTGGCCTGGCTGTGTCTCGCTCCAACGCTCTGCTTCCCTTTGGCTGTTTGTCTACATTTTCTTCTTTCTACATCCATCCATCTTACTCTCATCCTAAACCCGTCCCTCTGCCACTTTTTAACAGGCTACACACGACTAGGAATAACATCTGCAGTGTTCTAAAGGAGCTGTATATGTATCTCTATCTAAGCTCAAACAAGGGAGCGGGATGAGAGGACGTTTTGTGACAGTATGAACACTGCACCGCTAGGAAACTGTGGGAGTATGTGTTTTTAGGATAAATGAGGATCGCTGGTTACAGGACCTGAGCTTTGAGGCATGTGCAGACCTAAGTGCTGTAACATGAACACAGGAGGAGTTTAGATTACGACTGTAATAAGTATCGTAACCTCCTGCCAGATAAACCGCACTGCTCTGTGATCATAAGGTGGTGCGCTTTGTTGAGGTTCAGGGCTTCTGTTGTGGTTGCTTTGTACTTCAGTGCCAGTCTTTTTTTTCCCCAGGATTAGCATGACATTCACTCAGCATTTCTCCATCACTCAGCCTCTTTCTATTTCTCAACCCAATCCTTTTTTCCCCCTTTCTCCAAGTCTCCAAGCGTAACTTCAATATCCTTTAATGACTATAATACGATATGTACATTAACCAGCGCTATTTTTTATCCTTTGATTTTCCTTACTTATACTTGCTTTTGTAGTTTTTTCCTCTCACCCTCCTTTTTTCTCTCTGTTCCTATGTAAGCCTTCAATAATAACTATATGTGAAATGAATTTGAAATAGGGTAGAATTCGCCCTCTGTGTCAGCAGACACACAGGCTGCATCAAGACGTTTGAAGTCTGAGTAATCTAAACTCAGATGTATATTACAACCACGTGGTTCCACACAAATATGCACACCAGGGCACACACAAATGCTGAGAGTGGTTCCACTTAGACACACATGGAACCTGTCAATCACATGTTCACTCATTCAGTATAATTGTCCACAGTGCAACACTGGTTGTCTCACTACCACTGCTAGTGTGATTCAACATAAAAAGGACCCTTTTTTCGTAAGCCCATGCTAGCACCCAAATATCTGTATTAGTTACAGGTTTATGCCACGCATGAACAGTAATGCTTCAATCATATATCTTTCATATATTTTGAAAGTGAGTGTGGATGCGCCGCAGCCCACCGTGACGTCATCGCGGGTAACTTTGACCGGACCCACAACATTATCGGGCCGCTAATATGTGCAAAATCACAACAGATGCTCCTATCTTACAAAGGACCGTAACAACAATGGAACCCGACTCGATGCACGTAAGTACATACAGTTATACCGCATATTCACATTTTGCTCACCTGTAATAGACAGGTAATACAGGAAGACACAGAGTGTCTCGTTCCCTCCAGATGTTGTCTGAAACGAAGAGGAAGCGGATACGGACCCCCCCCCCCCGCGAACACACTCCCCGCAACAACGTGGGCGAACGCGGAAGTTCCGGACTACACTTCCCATGCACTGACCATTACTTCGACACAGAGTATTTTCATTGAATGGAATAAACGTTTTTTACTAATGATAACGGAAAATATATATATATACATCAAGTTTATATTGCAATAATATCAAAATGTGGTAACCCTACTAGTTAGGTGCGCCACATAAGCACAGTTGCAGGCACACGCATGCATACACACACACACACACAAACACATCCGTCTATGATCCACCCATACATCCCTTCTTCCTCTGTTTCCTTAACCTCAAACACCCACACACTGGGTCTTGATTCAATTAAACCAAAGTTAAGTCTGGATTGTGATCGAAACCCCATGGAGGGAAGTGTGTGAGAGTCAGAGACAGAGTGTCTATCTTTGTTGTGTGTGAATCAGAAAACTGTGTGACCTCCTTTGCCACTGCCCTTCCTGCTCATTGTGGTAATGGATGAGGGAACTTTGACCCCTTAATACATTCTCTGCCTGCCTTCCTCAGCTGCTCTCTGTCTTTCTTCCTCCCCATCCTCTGCTTTTTTTTTTTGTTCTTTCTCTCCCTTCCTGTCTGTCTGTCTCACTCTCAATCTCTCTTACCTAATGAGACAGGGACTGTCCTCCCTGTGGGGAAAGAGGTCAGTGCCCCTGACAGACGTGCACAAACACACACACAGACACAGAGACAAACACACACACACAAACACACACAGACACCCACATCCAGACTCCACACATGCATACACATGCAGATAGGACACATGCAGACATGCACATATACATACAGATAAAGGGACAGACCCCCATCACTACAGCCACACATACACACACATAAACAATGACCCAGAAATCCCATCTCTATTATGCAGAACATCAGTTAGCTGATGGTGGGGCTGATTATGCAGCTACCCTCCGTGAGCCCACAACTCCCTGGTGGATATCTGCCTTTAAAACCTCAATCCCAAATGTCTTCTTAGCATATCAATAGAGAATTATATATTCCTAAACAGTAGGACTTGCATTCAGCATTTCATAACTTCCTCATCTCATCATGACACAGGATGACCCTGTTTGAAAGAAGACACATTTAGGCATTTTACTCTTAATGCATTCAAAAGTAGCAATTGACTGTCCCACCAATGTAAACATCACATTCATTAGTGTCTCAGTCTATCAGTATATATTCCATAAGACTTTATTTCGATCATGAGTAAAACAAGATCAAATAAAGTTTATGTATTATTTATATATATTTATATATTCCCTTGACATGTATTTATTGCTGCAATTCTCTGTGCTATGTTTGTTTTATGTAAGCCAGGTTTGTAGACTGAATGTGAATGTTTTTTTGTGGAAGTTTAAATTAGAAAGCTTAGAGGAGTAATCATAGTAACTTTCCAAAACTTAAATGGACCCATGAAACAGCCACATACTTCTGTTGAGCATGATGGGACCAAGGCTCAGCACAGTGTGGGACATCTACTCATCAAAATGTGAACAGCTCTTTAAGTGTGTTTAAAGTGGGTTCAATATGAGAAACACTTAAGAGGTGGTCCAGCTAGAAACACTTTAAATATTTTTGAAGGAAAAAAGAAATACGTGACATACAGTAGCATTCAGAAAAAGGTTGGATGAGGAAAGGGAAAAAAAGCTATCTTTATTTTCTCTGGTAAACAAAGCTCATTTATACTAAAATGTTTAATTGCATTGCATATTACAGAGCCACTGCACTAGAAATGTACCAGTAACTGTAGCATGGAATGATGGAATTGTGAAAACATTCAAATGACACACATGTTTATTATCATGTAAAAATCTGAAAATACATGGCCTGATGTATGAGTTTTTAGTTTCCGAATTGAAAACCTAAATTAAATCTGAAATTTCCAGTACAAAGTGTACGAGTAAGCATTCGTGCAGTTTCAAACTTCAGATCACTCTACAAATAATGTGGCTGGACTGGGTCCCAAAGGGCTGGCTTTATAGATTGGTGCAGTGCAGGGGTGAGGAGTGGTGACCCCAGAAAAGATTGCTTGCTAAGCAAATAAGCAAGTAATCTGGCTGTGTGTGCGTGCACATATGTGTGCCCATACATGCATGCAAGTGTGTGCATAGACGCCAGATGCTTGTGTATTTGTCTGCATATGTGCCTGAGCATGTGTGCAAATGTTTGTATGTGTGTCTGTGTGTGTGTGTGTGTTTTTCGGTGTTTTTCTGCGTGTGTATCTGCATGTGTATGCATGCACTTGCCTGCTAGCTCATGAGGCGCTGAGAATGTCGTGGTCCCACTTGCATGTTCATTGATAATGCCATGCATTGCCATTCTGCATGTTTTAGCTTGGTAATTGAAAGGCCATCTGTGGTCTACTGGGGAGGTTTAGTAAAGGGTAAACTACCAGGCTCATTATTTTAGGTGAAGAAGGCCCTTGGAGGCCAAAACCAATTAGTTTGTGTCCAGTTCAACCTTCACCAAACTCAATTGCTGTTTGTGAGGTGTATGCATGTGCAGCATTCATGCATGCTCTTCAGGAGTTTGTGGAGGCTTGCATGCGTGTTCTCGAACACGAGTAATAAAACAAAGTCAAGATGACCTGTGGTTCTGGGCCAACAAAACCAGGCACTACTTTATCAAACAGAGAGTGTTGACGTAGCCAAAACTTTGTCCAGCGTAGTATTGGAAATAAAATTGGTCACACATAGGGAGTTTGTCGGATTGTCTGGCTGTGTGGGTCTGCTGGGTCCATAAACATGGAAACACACATGACCTGCATGTCTCAGCAGTTTCCTGTGTAAGCTGAGCTGGGTGTGCATTTGTGTGTGTAGGTGTGTAGGTGTGTGTGTGTGCGCGTGTGTGCGTGTGTGCGTTTGTGTGTGTGTGTGTGTGTGTGTGTGTGTGTGTGTCCATGGTTCTCATGTCACTCCTCAGGCCTGCAGAGCAACACTTTCCACTCTATTAGTGAGTCCCAAAGCCCAATGCACCGGCACATGTGTGTCAGCCTTTACATGCATGTGTGGTTTCATCTGTCTCCTGTCACCAGCAGTAGTCTCTGACCCATTAGGACCTGTTAGGATCAAGGGTCATTTCTCTAAGGGTCAAAGTTCACTCTCCCAAAGGTGAAAAGTCACCCGGGTCAGGTTTGCTGCGAGGTGACATTGAGCAAGTACACATCTGCAGCCTCGGCAACTAACACCTTTGAGAACATGGAAAACATGTCTCATGGGCTGCATTCGGGGGAAATCATTACGAAAAAGCTGTAAAACGGTGTTGTTTGAAGAGTAAACTGACATGATAAACAAAAGCAACAATAAAGTGAAAAAAAATAAAAAATACAATTAAAGAGTGATATAAAAAGATAATGAATAGTTAATACTGGCCAAAATGATACAAATACCACTTAGCATGTGAATCTTTCTGACTTCAGTAACAGAATAATCTGGGAGATGCTTAGCAGCTGCATTATGGTATAAACGTGTGATTCATTTACATAATGAATGTTTAAACTATACAATAAGCTGTTCAGTATAGAGGCTTGTTATAAAAGCAATACACATCTCAGCTGGGGAGAATTGCATGAGAGGTGACACATTTAGCAATGTCTGGTATCAGTCTGGGCTGTGAAGAAGCAATGAAAAGGGAGGAAGTCCAAGTTCATCCTGGAGTTAAGGATAGGGGCTTACACACACAGACATCCGTTAACCACGCGCAAACACACCCGCACCCCCACACTAACACACAGTGGCCAAACAAATATCTCACCAAAGCACCAAGTCAACTCATTCACCCAGCCCAGTAGTAAAAAACTAAGTTTTCCCCTCCAGCTTAGCTCAGGCCTGACCATAATTGAGTCTGCTCTTTCAAGTGATTTTTATTGAATTCCACTTCAGGGCTATATTGTTTTTATTTTGTTTTCTATACTGCTGCATTCTGTTTCGCTGTCTGTGTTTTAATGTTTGATCACTTGAGAAGGCTGGGGAAATAAATGTCCCCATGTTTTATTTTGAAGCGTCTTGTAATGATATTTGCTGCCATCACTTCTGGGATATTTGCAATCATAGGACATGGACACAGCCATGCACCCACATCCCAAGCATAACCATGACATTACCATGCTCAACGTTTACAATTACTCATTCATAACCGGTTTAATGATAAGGCACTATAGGCACTGTACCACAACTAAATCATCATCACTGGCTATAGCTGCACAGCTAAAGGTCATGGTCTTGGTAATCACTCTGGAAAGAATGAAACAAAGAGATATGAGATAATTGACATTCATTAATGCCCTCCGAAAAAAAGGAGCAGCACATAAATACACTGCCTGACGAAATGCACGCACCACATATGAATGCCAGTGCTGATCACGCATACATAAACTGCAGGAAGCCCAGACAGACATAATGAAGGCTAATGTTAGGTTTTTAGTGATGTTATCACAAGAACAAAGCAATGCTATCCAGCAGGGAGAGAGCCTAAGGCAACTACTTTTCTTCTCCTTTATTTTACTGGCAGGAAAAAAAACCTCGGTTTCGAGCCAATACTTTTTTTGGGATAAATTTAGTGAATGAAATTTTGAAGAAAAAAAAAGATTTGCAGGAATCGATAAATTCTAAAATTGCAGGCAATAAATGTTAGAAACTAGTTTTCTTCATTCTTGATTTCCAGTATTGTCTGTGGATAACCTCATCTTTTCCTGCTGTTACATGTGTCTCACATGCTCTGTCTCGCTTTTTTAGGATAAATTATTGTTATCATACAGTGGTATTAAATAGATACAGGCAGGAATATGGGCCTTCGTAATAAATCTGGATGTCAACTCCATCTATTTAATGTGTGTATTATTACCTCTGAAACATGTTTGATCAATTTTGCACACATTCCTTGATGATCCACTCATGGTTGTCTGCCCTGAATTACTAACGTTAGTGAAAAATCACTAAACCTCAAAATTTACTTCCAGCCCACACAATCCCCCTTAACCCAAGGTGTGCGTGACAGAGTGTGTTTTTGTGAATGTGTGTGTGTGTGTGTCTGTGTGTGAGAGTGGGTGGGTGTGCATATGTATGAATGTGTGTCCATCTTCCCCCAGGTTGAACAGGATGTGGGAGGTCAGGGGAGAGGGTCAAAGGTGAATGCCTGACTAAATAATTACCAGATACTCTCTCCGATGAAACACACACACACACACACACATAAAAATCAAACACACAGCTTTGCGACCATATAGGTTGTTATTTTTGAGATGTCTGGACTCTGTCTTCCTCTGTGACCCCCTTAAGCTTGTGCACACACCTTCACAAACACACACTTGGCCATACTCTAATTCCGTGCCTTTCTCAGCGGCACTCACACACTCACACACCCGTAGCGTGCTCGCCTGAAAACGTGTCCCACTGACAGGCTATCAGTCAGGAAACAGAGGGGAGAAAAGGAGACAAGAGCGGGTGAGAGAGGCAGGGTGGCCAGATTTAGCCTGTCAGTCACCAAAGGTCAAAGGTCACACTGGAAGCCCACTGACATGTATGCACACACATGCATGTGTGCACTCGCACAACAGTGTTCATCAAAACAAGGTCAACAGTGGAGGGCAGACAGCTGGCTAAGTTTACGGAGAGAAAGAGGCAGAGCAGACAGCTGGGTAGTTTTACTAGTGTCTGCCCTTTAAATAGACTGGAAGAAAGTTTAAAAAGGGCACAAGTGAATGTTTACTGCAGGGCAAAGAGGTGCAAGCACTTATTGCAATTGTTCTGAATGAACCCAATCAGTAAATTGTTCTGAATGAACATAATCAGTGAAATGCATCCAAGAATTCATGGACACACATTAAAGGAACGCTAATAATTCAGTCATCAAACAGAAATGGTGTGAAGTGCCACGGGCTGCCTGGATCAAACAACGTGCAAACTCTTTCTCTTGATATTTTGCAATAACTGTAGCTTTGCCTTCTTTGTCTGACGTCCATTGTAAACCGTTGACAGAGGAAGGAAGCAGATATAACAAAAACACTCCCTGTGACAAATGCTCTGTTTTTCACTCGGTGTCCCTGTGGCACACATTCTAATGATCCACATCAGCCTAGACCGGGACACACCGCTTCACCTCCCGTCTGGACTCAAAAAGTTCCTCCCAGGTCCATGCAAAGGTTATTACTGCCTTGATGAGACGGCATAGGCAAAGAGACCTGGACAACAATACACACACACATACCCAAGGACAAATGGGTGTAATCGCGCACTCAATCACACAAACATGTTGGCAAACAATGTCATACATCCAGGCAGGTAAGGTTATACACACAGACATTCACCTTCCCTGGATTCTCACCAACCATATGGCCTGCAGCTCCAGCCAAAATAAAGCCGATGTTTATTGTCTCTGACTGCTGAAGAATGTGACCATGAAAAGAGAGAGAACTAATTTGAATTGAGATTTTCAAGTAGTTTGTGATGGTCATGAGATAACATCTGATCACATGCAAATATCAAATCCCTCCACTTTTAAGTTTTGTGATTGCTTTGTCTATCTGGTGGATGTTTGTTAGTGACGAGACAGCACTAGGATATTGATTGTTCTTGCTCAGTATCACTTGACTCTCTTTGGGCGGTGTGTGTTCATTGCAAGTGAAGCTGGATATCCCTGGTAACGCTGTGGTTCCCAGATCATTATCTGCAAACACCGAGATTCCAGGCTACTTGACACTAAATGGCTTGAAGATAAAAATGTGAAGTGAGCACTGGTTGAATCAATATTGTGGACCAGAAGTTGTTGTCCGTAAGCCACCTACGTTTATTTTGCTTTCCAGGTAGGACAACATTAAGTACCACTTTCACCTCCAAACCATATGTTAAAGCCTAAATAATGTGAGCACCGAGTATATTACAAAGGCCAGGCCTGGCCGAACACCATGGGTGGTCAGGGTTGAGCGACCAGGTGGGGTTAAAGGGAGGAGGACCAAAGGAAAAGAGAATAAAGTGGAGCATGTGGTCAACACAGCCGGAAACCCAGTGGTCATTTCACCCATGGACACACACACACACACACACACACACACACACACACGAACCGATAGAAGTACTGATAAAGTAAGCGATGCATGATCAGCCAATCATGGAGACAAACAGGGAGACAGTCAGGAGGCCAGATAAGGCTGCACACAAGGCTACAGTTACACACAAACACAAAGAGACAAACTACTAAAACCTGCCTAAGACAGGTTGAGTTTGCTTCGCCTGTAGGGATGACCATGGATACGCTTAGATACACAGTGATCTGTCTCATTAACGTGGTGCAGTCCGGGACATGGAATCAGCCCTATTTTCGCCTCCCAACTCATGCAAGAGTAATGCTTTCCCTGTGATTTCATGTTATCATATAATCTGCCAGCCCACCATTGATCAGTTTGTGTCCAGGGGGGGGGGTATAATAAGTGAATGTTTGTGTGTTTCAAAATTCAGCAACGTAAACAGGATACTGTATTATAGTCTGCATGTTTGACGCAGTATAGGAAACGCATAGGCTTTGCGAAAAACGTGGACACCATACTATGGGTTAATATTTCATTTGCAAGATCATTTGTATTTTTTATAAGGTTATGTCAAGTACAATACAAAAAACATCCATCTTAACAAGTAATTTCATCTCACATTCAGCCTTTGCGAGAGGTCTGTGTGGGACTGTTTACAATGCTGTCCCTGCTTGCCGGCATCTCAGTATCTAATAAAACTCTGCAACATCCCACAGGACGAATAAGACACATATTGCCCTTATGGATCTTTTTAATCTAAAAAAGAAATCCAATTAAAGTTTTTAAGCTGTTTACTAACCAATGTCATGAAGACCCATCACATGTCCTCAGAAGTTAAAGAAACCACACCTTGCCACAGCTTAAGGCACCTGGAACATAAAAAGATAAAAAATAAATATTCCTTATTAATTATTTACAATATTATTGTATATGTTTTTTGCAATGGTGACAGGATCAAACAGGATTTTAAGATATCAGATTACAGAGCAGCATTGTTTGCTTTACAATAAAATGTAATGCACAGTGGTTTGATTTAAAAAGCAAACTGATCGAGACCACAGAACTGGTTCAAAATAGGAACTAAAACTTGGGAACCTTAGAGTGACGGCTGCCCAGAGCCTTGCTGTCTGTGAATTCATGCTCATCTGAGACCACAACAGTGCATTATTACAATGTTGTATCCAATCTAATCTGATGGCAGTAAAACATTCACCCAATCACACCGGGAGTGGAGAGATTGCATGCAACTCTTGCTCAATCAAGCGACGGGAAATGCCACATTGCACAATGGCAGTGTTGTATTATTAGGCCCTCAGAGGAAGCAGCAATTGTCGGATCAGACTCCCAAAAAAAGAGTTCAGTAAGTCTGGGAAAATATCAGCTTCCTGCCCGTGACTTCAGGGTCTAGCCTGAGAGTTTGGCCCTGCTTTTCTCACTGATCCCCCCCCACATCTCTCTTACCTCACTGATATTTGGTTGTGTCCTTGTTTACTCAGATCAAGCCTGTCAGGGAGAGCCAAGTGAAAATATGCACGCACACCGAGACATACAGCGATCAAAATTTACTGGCATCAAGGCTCCACATCATAAATAAATAATTCAAACCTGTGTGTGTGTGTGTGTGCGCGCGCACGCAGATGTGAGAGATGAGAAGCAGCAGAAGCAAGGAAGGCAGAGGAGGCGTGACAGTGAAATGAGAGAGATACAGTATTGCATTTATTTTTGTTGTTATTTGCTGTAATGGTTAGATTTAGTTTCCCGAGAGCTCTCTTCTCAGACTCCAATGCTCAGTGGAGGCGGCAGGCTCTCAAAAGCGAGAGAAAGGCAGGACAACTCCTTCCAGCTTATCTGGTTGGTAGCCAGTATGTATGTCCCCGGGGCAACACACACTGTCTGTCTGACCTCAACTGAACTGAACTCGACTGAAACAGTAGTCTCACTGCTGATGATGTGGAGCGGAAAGAAAGTAGGTTTTGTTAAGAGTGCTGCAGAGAGCAGTGGAGGGAGAGGGGCACCACAGGGAGGGAGAGAAAGGAACCCCTTTTTGCATGTCCCTGGCAAGGAGGCAAAACCTAAGTCATCCCATCCATTAAAGTGCTGCTCCCTCAAATTAATAAACTGATTCTTTATTCAAACATAAGTAAAAGCATATGTCTTCCATTTGCTGGGTTTATGTTTTTTGACACCACATAAAACTAAATTCAATCAGAGACTTGATTGGAAAAAAATATATAATAATAATATATATATATATATATATATATAGTACATATTAAAATTGTAAAATTGAAATGAGCAATACAAGTATTTTGGGTTATATTTCAAGTGGAAAAGGTTTAATTTGAAAGATGGAGAGCTAAAAAGCAGTTAAAGAGAAATTGGATGTGTGTGTTGTGATCCGTAGTTGATGGAGCGTGGAATGAAAAGAGGGAGGACAAACTGATGGATAGGCACGGAGCCTTTGAGGAGGGAACCGGAGGGAAAAAAGACGCGAAAGAGAGGGAGAAATTGAAGGAAGGAAAAAGCAGAGTGGGTGTTCATGACTCAAAGATACAGTGAAGAAAATGATGGAGCTGGCACCAGGGAGCAAAAGTAGAGAAGGCGAGAGATGAGTTTGGAGGAAGAGTTCAGCAAAGGCCTTGGATCCAATCAAAAGACTGTTTTTGATTATGTTTTTCAATTCATCTAAAATACTGTTTCAATAGTCACTTCCTTCCTTGCAGCGAAGCGCTAACCTTGGTCTGATACTCGTCTTGAGCGGAACACCTCTACGCGGCCCCAGACGAACTGCCAAAGCTCACTGCAGCTATAGTTGGGGGAAGCCAGCTGCGTGGGATTAGCTAACCTTGTTTCACTTTGCAGCCCGTGAAGAAATGCGCTGTCTATGTGAGATGAGGTTTCCAGCAGAAAAACCTAATTGTTGAACATTGCTTGAAGTATTTCAAGCCCAAAGGTGTGTGTGTGTGTGAGCAGAACCACTCCTGGGTGTGTGACTGGAATAAGGCCACACTATTGATACACTGTTGTGTTTAAGCTGTCAAACCCAAAAACTTTTGGTCGAGGTTGGAGTACCGATATTCTTTTACCACCACCGCCAGTTCAGATGACCTCTCATCATGATGTAATGCGTTGTAATGATGTGTGTGTGTGTGTGTGTGTGTGTGTGTGTGTGGTAATGTAGCGCTATTGTGGAGGGGTAGAGACAGTCTAGAATGTGGCATTTGCTTTACATCACCTTCTCCCGCATGAGGTACATGCTTCCTTTGATAGCTCTTTGTTAAGAGGAATTCTAAGCCAAGTATCATAAATATGTGATACATAAATACAACAAACCGAAAGTTTAGCTTGGTGCACGCCGATTCTCAGAGGAAATAAAATATTGAATACAATCGATACAGAAGAGTGTGAGTAGTACAAAACAAGATGAAAAAAGTGGGTTTTGTATACTGCATAAGGTCTCAGTGGTAGTGGTGTTTACAGGAACTGAGCAAGACTTGCAAAAACAAGCTGCGCGCGCACACACAGACACACACACAGTAGCCACTGTACGGTTTTACAAGTACCTACCAACAGTGTCTCACCAGCACAAATGATCACATCAAACGCAAAAAGTGAAACAACAAGCAATTGCATAAAACTCCAGAGAGACACGCTTAGTTTTCAAGGACTGACTGAAAATACAACAGTGTTTGTAAGTGTCCAAATTTCCTGCGAAGACCAAAACACACGCACAACTTTCTCACTGATAAACAAACAAATGCAGTGGGAAGTTGCTCCAAAAAACACCAACTCGTAAATACAAATGAAGCCTCTTACAAGTGCATGACGAAAAAAAACCTGCATGTGTCAGGCCCTCCGCGAGCTCATACATATATGCATGAAGGTTCTCACATGCACACACGTGCAGGCCTGCTGTCTGCCTCCCACGTGTAGTGTTTGTGACGCATAGGAAAGAAAAATCATTAGACCTGCACTTCCTCTCCAGAAGAGAAAGACGAAAAGCCTGCCTTACATGAAACACACAGGAAATGTGTGGGTGACTGTCTGTATGTCAACCTGCGTGTATGTGTGTGTCAGTTTGTATATTTGTCTGGCGCACATGTATGCACATGTTTCCCAGTCTGAAGTGTTGCCCCTAGGGCTGGTGACCAAGATCTTGTAATTGCTTGCCTCCATTGAGCAGACTACAGACAAAATTACAGCTAATTAAAACACACAGCGGAGGCTTAACTTGCTCAGCAGATAAAGTTGAATCCTGTGGTCTTGGGGGTTTAGCAGTTGTCCAAAGACTTGACTCTATTTCCCATATTTAACATAACAGAATTCCAAACTGGAGACGATCCAATAATCCCAATGATCTACTTTCATGTTTTTTTTTAGAATTATCACAATAATCCATAATCGTCACCGTCAGCAAAGGTGGACGGTTGTTAAAAAGAACTGTATTCTATTGCCAAAGCTAGCTGTAAATGATCATTAAATTAAATATAAATGATGCAACCAAAAGTTCAATGTTTAAACCAATACATGGCTTCACAAGTTTCATTTCTCCCTCTACAAAGGTAGCTTCTGCTTTAGAATGGTTACAAGTGTGTAAGTTATCACTTGACACGTAACGCTGTGCATGGGTGTGTTTCTCATGTGTCTGCCTTTATGCAAATTTCGATTTTACATAACCTAACCGGCACTTCCTTGTGTCTCTGACTGTGCATTGTTGCCTGATAATCTGCCTCAAACCCAGTGTGTGTGTGTGTGTGTGTGTGTGTTGGCTGACGGTTGAAGTCTTAGCCGCCTGTACTAAATCATGTCGGCACACACACACACACAACACTGTGACAGCAGTACAGACAGGTGAAGGGCAGCTTGTCTGGCTTCCATGGGGAAGAGTACTCCCACTCCCACTCCCACTCACACACACACACATTCACACATATCAGTGGATTAATTTGGGCATTGCGCCTCATCTCTGCCTACCTCTGCAATGAACATCTGTTACCTCAGCAGGTTCCTTACAGCTAATAAACTATATACACGTACACACACACACACACACACACACACACACACACACACACACACATTCTTCAGTCAAACTAGATGGCTAAATTAGTCTCCCTGTGTTACTGTTTCAGTAGTTTTATCCCTGTCTGTCTCCATGCACACCTGAACCCGGAGCCAACCAGCATCTCTTTTCTCACATTCATGTCCATAAATTATCATTTGACTCACACTGATCCTCACGCATTAAGACGTTGTATTTTGTTGTAGGAACTGAAACATCTGGGGTTTAACTTTCTTCTCAGTCATTTCAGGTGTGGTTTATGGTTGGCACATGAAAAGAGAAGGTCTGTGCATCCAAGGTTCATCACTGAATATTCCAGTTGGAAATCCCCCCCATTACTCACACACGCACGCACACACACACACACACATGCAGGTGCAAAAACCTGGAATCTTTTGCTTTTGAACCTAAGGGTGACAGTTTTTATTGCACTGTTCATAAAGGATTTTTTTTAAAGGAGTTTTTATCAAACAATCTTGAATATTGATATGTCAATACTTGAAAAAGTATGTCATCACTATCAGTTACTCTTTTTATGTGGGAAAACTTTCTATCTACCAGTGCCATATATTGTTCCGTGCACTACAATTTGTTGACCTTCTCATGGTGAGAAACAAAAAAACGATAAAAGATGCACTAACATTGAATTAAACCAGTGTTTCTCATTCTCATACATTTCTATAAAACAGCACAAAATTACATGTATATTTATCATTTCTGTATGTTTTATTTATCAAATATTTCTATTTAATTGCATTATAAATACAGAAACTCTGTAGCTCCAACTTAACAAGTTATTAGTGTAAATTGCCAGTAAGAAACACATTAGCTTAGTGCCTCACCTTGGCAATCCAATTCCCCTGATCATTCCCATTGTAGAGGTCTGGAGCCGGCGAGGATTCCTCCAGTGTTAATTAAACTGTCTGTCTTGGAGAGAATTAAGGTCATGATCTCCCAGACCTCACTGCTCCCACACTCCCTGAGAAGAAAGGAGAGAAGAAAAGAGACTTAATGAAGGAATAAAAGGATGAAATGACTTAATGAACCACCTAACGAGGCCTGCAGCCGTTTAATAAGGGCTTATTAAAGCTTAATTAGAGCAATAATCCAGCTTGTTTGGAGTCACTCACTGTTGACTTGTGGCTGATTGTGTTTTTATGGCAACTGCATAAACAAGGACGCGTTGCCATACCACCGGAAGGAATACGGGGTAGTGTGCATTCGGTGTGCACATGCTGCCGCAAAGAGAGAGCCAGGTGAAGGCTTTAGGTGACTTTAATCACATGCACTGAGGTAAAAGTTTGATTTACACCCGTTGTCCCATTTGCACACACTCCCAGAAGCCATGTTGATCCACGGATGGATGTTGTCAACAGCCAGTGACTGGATTAATAACATCTTAGCTGCAGTCGGCTAAAGCTTTGTCATGTAATACGCTCAGATCCTTGTGAAGGAACTGGAGCTTAGAGCACCATGTGGTTAAGGGACTCATGGTAACGTATGGTGCATTGAACTTTTGGTACTCACTTATTCATACTTTCTAAGATCTGACTGTGAGATTATGCTTCAGGATCAGCCACACAGAAGTTGATTTGTGACGAATGAATCTCGTTGGTTTGTTTTAACCTGATGATTCATCTGCCAAGCTCCTTCCCTCATTAAATTGAGCACAATACCCAGTGTTTCCTCTACAGACATCAGCATGACTCACGTGAGTCTGAGACCAAGATGCATTGTGCCCGGGAGTCACAGCTAAAGAGAGAGTAGGTATACGGAGCACTCGAGGCTTCATATTTTCATTATTCAGACGGTGATGCCATCATCTCCCCTCAGAGGACTGAGTCAACCTTGCAGCGTGCTTTATCCTACTGGTGCGTGGATGCCAAACTCTGCTCTCATTACTGCGCTTCTCTGCACAGTGATCCATTTTATATCGGTGATTCAGATTGTTAATGCCCACAGGCCCCCTACACGGAGTAACCAAAATCCTGAGGTCTCACCAATGAAAGGGGTTAGTCATCCTACTTCCCGATCGTGTGAGAACCCCACATCATCTGCATCCTGAGCCATAACATATGACCATGACCTATGTGACATCACCAGTTATGCATTAATTAGCCCATACATGCGGGAAGCCTTGGCTGAATGTGTGGGATTAAGACAAAAGGACCGAACACACAGGCAGGGGGACGTGAATGGCAAATATTGTGATGGTATACCTGGGACCGTTGGCATCCCAGAGTGCTTATCGAATAAATAACTGAATAAGAAAGTAATAAATAGACCTCTTGTCACACGTGCGTACAGGTCCATCTAGCCTTCACACTTTATAATATAACCATTTTTTTTATTAGCTACAGAGACTATGTGATTTGATTTCAAGCAGATCAAGACCAAAGCAGTGATTTCTTTTAAGTCAGAGTCTAATGGTCATTAGACGAACTGCGGAAGAGAGTGAAACGAGCAATTAGTATGATACAGTGTGCGTGAGTTAAAATGACACAAGCACTAATCACATGAATAAGATAAATTCACACACTGGCACATGTTAAGCATGCACTATATTATACAGTATACGAGTTATGTGACAGACAGCTTTTGTGTTTTCACATAAGAACGAAAAGCACCAGAGCTGCATTAAACACACCAATATCTCCTTGTGTTGTTATTATTTATTATTAACTATTAACGTGGGCACACTCCTCACACACACCACATGTCACATTAACCAACGCATATTGCTAGAGCTCAATTTAAAAAGGATGACATCACCTTGCCGTCAGCTCTCCGTGAACACTCACCCCACTGCTGTAGTTGTGTAAGTGCATGTACGAGTGTGTCTCATTTGGCATTTGTGGCATTTCACATTTCTCCTGTGGTGCATCATCTCCCACAAATACACACGTGCGCACAACATTCGCTCTTTCTCCTTCGGAAAATCCGCTGACAGCTAAGAAACACATGTTTCTGGTGCTGAGGTCATCATTTGCTACCATGCTGTCACTTTTCAAAGGCTAATCCACCAAAGGCATTCTGCACATAAAACATGTGTGAACAGTGAGGATTTTGCCAATAGATAGTTTGCTTTTGGTTTTAGTTGAATTTTTTGTCACACTTGCTTCAAAGTGTCCCTTATTTCTCAATTTGGAGGATGGGGTGGCTCCGTACTCAAAACACGATGGGTTGAAGCGTTTTAACATGAGCTTTCCAATGTGGTTATGATTTATTTTTTTCAATGCTTTCGACCTTCTCGTTTCCTCACTTTTATGTCAGTTTCAAGTTCTACGCTGTGCTGCCGACGTCTGGGAATTATGTCATTTAGCCCAAGGGCAGACTGAAGGCAGACCCGAGACGGCTATTAAACGACTTTAGGCATTACACTGTAGGTGGACGTGGAACACTGCACGGAGATGTGAGACAGCCTTCCACGAGGAAGGTCTGAACCCCTGCAGTCACAGTTCATGCACCGTGTCTCTGGCAAGTGCGCTGCTCTGCTTAAACACTCCAGTCCCCTCCGCCTATTTCCAGGACGCCAACCAGCTGACGATTCCTCCAGAAGGGCCAGGGATTTCTATTGTTGCCCTAAAGTTCCCCCCTACCACACATATGTCAATTTTATGTCAGAAGATTAGGGCTGCCAATTATTGTTCTGCAGCATGGGAATGATGTCAACTTTCCTACGGGGCCTTTTCTGTGAGATGTAGACAGCAAAGCAGCTGACAATTCACTAAAGATGCCAACACATCACATCATTTGCAAAACTACTTCCCCGCTCCTCGGCCCTGTCAGTCGTACGCTGGAGAGTTATAGAGAGGAGGGGGGAAAAAATGATGCCATGTTACCAACGGGGCTTAAAGGACCTTTTATGTTAGTGTGCTGAGCTCTGGGAGATGATGATGATGATGATGATGATGATGTCGGTGGTGCCGGTCAATGCAGCGGTCACGGTGGTGATGACAGGGATGGTCTAGTCTTCCCTAAAGTCGTTTCCCTTGCAGTTTAACAGCATGGACGATTTACCACTTCCCTATTGTTAATGCTGTAGTGTTGACATGACTTCAGCTGATTTACCTATTTTAATCAAAGAGCCCCTGTTAAGTGGCGAAAGCACTACAACCCCTTATGTTCACATAAGTGAGTATATTCATATTAATATCATGCATGTGCTACACATTTTAAGTTTACTTTGACTTACTCCATAATGAATTAGTTGTACTCTATATTGTTCAACAGGAAATCATACCTCACTATCCAACAACGGCCTCAAATAAAAAGAATTGTGAACATGATGTGTTATCATTGTATTTCTGAATAAAAAGCATCCTCGTGCAAAGTTAACACTGTGCAGGCTCCACTTCTGAAGTGGCAGTCGATCCTCTTTCGCCCTACTCAGCACGAATGAGCCAGTGCGCTCACTGTTTTGGTTCTAGTCAAAAGCAATCACTTCAACAAACGCAAATTCCTAATGCGAGTCCCTCAACGTGAATCATCATCTCCTGCTCCAGAAAAAGAGGAGCAATCATTATTTCCATTGTTTTCAAACTCTCTAAATGTTCCCTTATTTCTAAGTATTCCTTGTTTTATTCCAGTTCCACCCCTGTGAAAATTGTAAAACCATAAATTGTGTATGTCTGCTTCTGGGCTTCGTCCTCATCGTGATTAAACTGGTAACACATGTAGAGGAGCTTTAGCCTTTTGTTAACTATTTAACAAAAGGCTGTGTACACCAGATCAATTTGAAGCTAAAAAATCAATTTCGTTGTCCATGTGCTGGTAAAACACATCAATAAAGGCCAAAAAGTCAACATGACTTTCACACAGGAAAGGCTGCTACTGTTGAGAAGGGCGAGAAGTTCAAAGCACTTATAATAATTTAACCCACAGTCTGTTTCAGATAGTGGAGTTACATTTGGCCTCCAACAGATCACGCCGACAACAAATGTAGTGCAGTTTTGAACTTTATCGAAAAGGCTGAGGCTCACACTTCAACAGTTAGAGGGCATCTTTTATCTAAGTTAGTTTCCAATGGTTTCAGTTGTTCTCCGCAATCTTTCCCACTTCCTGCATTTTTCCCAGTTACACCCCTGTGTGTTCAAACTGTATCTAGTTTTACACAGGGCATGATGTCATTCTGCCTGCGGGGCTTTCCCACATTCGTGGCTCCGCTGATAACATGTGGTGGAGAATGTTGAAGCACGTGGGTCATGGGTGTGTATGACTTTTAAACTTCCAACCCACAGCCCTGACTGTGAAAATAACTGAGGGGGGGGGGGGGGGGGGGTCTGGCAAAGAAAACAGGGCCCCTCTCCGTCATCATGCATCAACCAGCAGCTTTAATGCTCATCTGGATTTTGATTAACTTGGCTGAATAGAGCGAGTTTGGCACAGACAACACCTGTGTCACCCTGTTAAACCATTCGACAACTTCGTCATTTCTTTCACCTCTCTGATTCGGCAGCACTACAAACTCCACTTAAAATAAATCTGTAGGAGTGCAGGGACTGGTAACGGGGCAGACAGAGAGAAGCAATGCCCTATTTTTTTCCTCTTTTTATTTTGTTTTTTGAGATCAGCCTCTGGTTGCTCACTTGATCCGCACTGCTGTAATAACATTATGACAACATATGACTATCAAAATCCCAGTCACATACGTTCGCAAAGTAGATTCTAAATGCGAACACGGATGATTAGGAGAGACCAGCCAGGGCTTTGTGTGGTATTGCTGTGCAAAACTAATAGCGTGACGCATAATGAAGAGAGAATAAAATCCCATGCAGCTGTAAGAAATTAAAGAAAAATGGGTTGTATGTAGGTGGGTGGGGCAAATGAACTCAAGTCCCAGTGGGGCATTCACAGGATAGGCTCAGCTGATATGGGCCCTGGAGAGGAAGTTTGACTTGTTTATGAAGGAAATGACATCACTGGGCTTGGATCAGACAATGAGCTCATGCTGACAAGACACTGGCTGAGTGTGTGAGAGAGAGAGAAAGAAACAGAGAGAGCAGTGTTAGGTTTGGCTGCAGGAGCCAAGGGTGCAGATAAAAGGTGAACAATCGTGCCTTCGCTTATTTTAAGCTTCAACTTCCTGGGCCTGATTTGGCACCAATGGCTAAATTAAATTTTGCAGTGTAAGATGAATGTGTTTGCTCTTCATTTACTGTCCAGGAACAAATGTGTGGTGTAATTATTTAGGCTACACAGAGGAATGTGAATGTGAGGAATCTGTCGTGCTACGCTTTGTGTTCAGTGCAGCACACACTGAGCAGTTAAAATGCACATTTTCATGATGTTGGAGGATGGATTATAAAACAAGAAAACAACATTTGCTGTGTCTATAATACATGCATACATGCAACAGGTAGTAAGGATTTATTCTTACAATGTAATACTGGGCAATATGATGTGTCAAAGGTTCAGATCCCTGATGATACTTGTGGATATGAATTTCCTGAATATTGTATTTACATTTCAAAGTTTGAATAAGAATTTTAATGAATGTCTGTGCAGAACATTTAATTTTGTTTGTCCACGTCGACTCCCGAGGGCTTTGGATAGCCATGATTTTATGCTGAATGAAAATTATTAAAAGATAAGCAACCTATTTTCTGTTTGTACATTGTACAAAACTCGGTCTCTTGCAAAGCCCATTCATTGTCACAAGGGACCATCAGAACTTTCCAAAACAATATTTTGTTGCTGTGCACTTTCTATAAACTGCTGTGTGACGACCTCTAATTGTCCTGGGGACTGGGACAGCATGATTGAAAATAAAAATCCTGCACAGCGAAAATATGACTAGAGGGGGTTTGGAGGAGCTGTTGGACCTCCCAAGAGCAGAGCTGGACTAAAGCCCAAAAACAAAGCTTATTGCTGGGTTAAAGATCTTAGAATATGCCCTGGATTATGAAACCAGAGAACCAGAACATGCCCGGGGACAGTGGTGGAAAACTAATACTGATTTTGGCTGAAGAGGGTTACTGGGTTTTCGGAGAGACAGCTTGTTCTGTGTTGTTAGGATAATGACAGCAGTCAGGGGATAAAAATAATCTATTTTTGAAGGGTGGGGGCTTTAATGTAGGTTTCATTTATGGTGTGGACAGCTGTTTTCTTATTTTATATGGGTTTCAGTGTCATTATTTAAATGTTAAACCTCGATAATGGGGAAGTCTTCAAAATTATAAAACTTTTAGCGAAGTCAGTAGTTTTACTGGGGATGGGTAGGAAATAATAAGCAAATACCTTTGGGGCATTAGGTTATAAGATTTCATTACAGTAATGTCCACCTTTGGGACCAGCAGTAAACAGTACATCCTTATGGTCACAAGCTAGTAAGGTTCAGGGAAGTGGATATAGCAAAAAAATGATTACAGCACTTAATCATGTAATAACTCCGGCAATAAGCTGCACGTCACAGTCTAATGTTCACAGCAGGAGGGTTTATCTAAGGTTGGACGTTTCTTACGGCATACTATAAATGCTTTAGCCAGTGTAGTTCACAAAAATACTGTGGATTTCTAGGGATGAACATATTCCAAGGCCTGCCAAGGATTATCTTTCCAGGTCTCATGACAAAGAAGTGGAGGGAGTTGATTTACACAAACAGAATGGCCCCATCTGGCCTGATTAACATACTACATTGCTAATGCTAACTTTTAATGGTGTGATCATCTCACACACTCATTTTCACTGAATCTTTAATGCGGAATTAGCATATTAGAACAACATATTGTCTCTCACTAGCTCAGGGGCCTGATGCAAGGTGGTGTCAGATTCAATGTTCGTCTTAAGCTGCACAGTCAACTGTAGTGTTCATTCAGGCACACTGGAAAAAAAAAAAACATATATAATGTAAAAACATGTCCTTGAACACGAATGGAATTTGATTTACCATATGTTTTTACAAGACGTCTGACTGAATTGACATTCACGTCAGTGATGCATTGCAGACGTTTCCTTTCCTTTTCAGGATACACAGAGAATAAGCACGGCAGCTGTCATGATGTGCATCTGGGTCAGTTCATTTTATAGCCTGATATTTTTATTGATCATAAAAAAATATATATAATCATGGATCATATTTGCTCTCCCAAGCACTTTTCTATTCCAGCAGCAGAACCCATTTGCTTTATTTCAGTAGCAGAGAACTTTCCGGGGAAACGTATGGTGTTAGACTTTAAATGGAATCATTGAAATGCACGTTGCACAGACAGCAGTCTCCCTGATCCGCCCCTCCGCACCCACCTGCCCCTCCGCACACATCAAAACACTGTCCTCTGCAGAATGTGTCGCACTAATAAGTCACAGAGTGTCTTCATGCATGGGAGAGGAAACATAAAATAAAAATGCAAACGCCGGCAACAGCCTTTTAATGTGGCCATAAATCAAGAAGGACCATCAAAGGTAGCTGATAGCGATAGAGGAATAACTCCCTCTGTTAGCACAGACACACACACCGACTCACACACAGACACACACACAGACACACAGCTGGACAGATAGATAGATAGATAGATAGATAGATAGATAGATAGATAGATAGATAGATAGATAGATAGATAGATAGATAGATAGATAGATAGATAGATGAGAAAATGAGCCCCAGAGAAGGGGAGGGAGAAGAAAAAAGAGACAGGAGATCAGAGGACAGGTGGGGAGAGGGAGAGGGGGAGGAGGGAGCCTACATATTTCACCTCCATTCACCTGCTGACATGGCCTCTCAAAGAAACCTTTCATAAGGCCTTCAGAGGAGTCGGGGCTAGTGCGCCCAGTGCCGTCAATTGAGATGTCATATTACACTGGCTCACTCTCTGCTCTTTCATCGAAGGGATTTTTTTATTTTATTTTTTTTTCATCGCTCGATTTTCATACGGGAGGTTTAGCAAAAGAGGCGAGCACGTGGAGGGAAACCGCAGAGGTTGAACCATCTAATTCATCGGTTAAGTGATATTAGGTTCGCATGGTCGACCGGCGCACACCTGAATCCACCCTTGCAGGAAAAAAAAGCACTTAATAAAGTAACACGCTGAAAGAGAGTTATTCATTTCTCGGCCTCGAAAAAAAATCAGTTTGCACTACTCTCTAAGCTTTTATGATCATTCATATTTGATCTAATATTATCTGTTACTCTTGGCAAATAACAGACAAACAACACCGCTTTAAACACCGCTGCAACCAGTGTGCCAGGACATAAAATGGGCCTTGACCCATATTTTATTCATTTTTTGTGTGTGGGTTTTTCTGGCTTTGGACCGGGAAAGAGCTCAATAGGCAAGGTTCATTACATTTCAAATAGGCTTTTTGGGGGGGGTTTGGGTGGAGACTCGATCTTTTTTGGCTGTTCAGCGTTGCTGCAGGTCTTAGTGGTTCACATATGGGATCTCAATGGGTCCTTTCAGGAGGTGATAATTTAACCTGCCAACACCTCTTGTAAATCATTAACTTTAGGGAGAGTTAGCGAGCCAGCTTATTTTTCTCACATAGTTGTGCAGTGAGAGGAATGTTCAAAGCATAAACAGAGAGAGAGAGAGAGAGAGAGCGCAGAAGAGAGAAATAGATACAGAGAGAGTGTGTCCCTCAAAGCTCTCACCTTAAAAAACGTACAACATCTATAACATGCTGACGTTGATTTAAAGCTCGCGAGGATTGGCTGATCTGACTTTCCACAGAACAAGCCCAAACTACACCCTCCTGTCTCTCGCAAAAGTGTTTTAGGCCACCCACAGATCATATAGAGACTCTCTACATAATCTAAAGCTAAAGACTGGCGTCAGCAACTTCTCACACCGTCCTGCAGCCTCTTTCTCTTTTTTCTGCCACTTTCACCCTGTCTGCTCCCTGACCTCAAGATTTGTGCATACATAAAGTCACGTTCAAGTTATATAGTTATTAAAGAAGACACAGCAAAAAACAGCTGTACGCAAAAAACAACTCTTGTCTGTACTATTAAAAGTGTTTTTTTTATTTCAGCTTTGAAGCTTTTTCTCTGTTTATCCTTAACCTAAATGGCAGACTTCAGTTTGCAGAGAGCTCCACACCTGGGATCAATTTCAACACTGAGTTCCTGGACAAAGTGGGAACAGCATAATAAAGAAAAACGAAGAAAAAGAGTGAGGGGACAGGGCACGCCCGCTATTTGCATGCCCGGAGCCCCACACAAAAACACACACACACACACACAGACTCACTGGACTGTTTTTATTCAAAGTGAGCAGTTTTGACAACCCAGACATGCCATAAAACTTCACAGCAACTCTGTTTTACTGAGCTCTGGTTTTCAGAAATATCAAAGCTTCGTAATCCAACAACTAAACAACTTTGCTTACAGTGGCCTGTGTGAAACTGCTAAGTAAGGTCACTGTCAATCAGTAGTGAAAGCTTTGTGTGTCTCCCAACTGCTGCCAAAGGCTTTAATTTGAACAAAACGAGGTCCAAACAACAGCATAGAAAAAGATTTTAAAAGTAATTTTTCAACTCAGTGACTTTGCTACCCGTGCCTGTGGAATTAGCACTGCTGGAAGTATGGCAACATTACAGCATCTCAATTATGGCGGGTGGATTTGATCATCGGCTTGAATAAATAACACTATTCCAGTGGTCACAGCATGAGAGCAAAAATCAAGACTCAATCCCAGTTGTTTATTAGCCGTGCAGAGCTAATGTTAAACAGCAGAAGGCCTTAAGGAGTTTGGCTGTGCAACTGTCATCCTTTCCCTGCTGCAGCGGTTTTATTCTCTAGCTAAGACTGACCTCTGACCTGAACAAAAATATCCCATGTCCACTGGGATCAATACAGCATCATGTGCTTACTGATACAATGCTTTCAAACATGAGTCTTCTTTGAAAGGAGACTAACGATCTTCACATGACAATGTCAATGCAGGTCTGTGAATTATAGGGTTACGCCAACCTACTCTAAAGGTTTATATACAGCCATGTTGACAAATACGTCACCAACTAATGTGCGTTCTGTCACATCCTTTCCTCGTATGTATATTCCATAGCACTTCTAGATTGTATTTCCCCTGCAAATCCAACTCAAGTGACTGTATTCTATCAAAGCTGTCGAACGATAGAATCATGCTAAATCAGTAGTATATGCAGTTACATCTGCAAAAGACACCTACACTACAGAGGGACCAGCCAGTTAGGACGATCCTGTCACAGCTGTTATCATGCAGTGATGTCACTTATTTCTGTTTAGACAAACATGGACAAATCCCATGAGCTATAAATGAACACAATCTTGGTCATGAGGGGTCACCGTGTGGCCGCAAAACTGCACACACTTACGGTCATCCACAGAGACACAAATAGACACAAACAAAAAGCGACATACAGGCTAACACACATATGCAGACAGAAAAGCACATACGCACACAGTTCGGCCACCCAGGAAGAGAGAGAGAGAGATGGAAACTTTAACCGTGTTTATAACCTAACTCTGGATTATAGGGTAGACTGTGGGGGGATGGGGGGGTGCTCAGCTGTGAATAATTAAACTGCAGCCCTCCCCTGCTCGCTCTCTCTCTCTCTCTCTCTCTCTCTCTCTCGCTCTCTCCCTCCCTCCCTCCCTCCCTCCCTAACATGCACACCCACATACACTGTGAACTCTTATAACTTCCCTTCCCTACCTGATATATATTAGTAGTTTAATTTATAGAGAACAGGCGCAGCAGGCCCCTCTTGTTAAAACACAAGGAGTGTGTGTGTTGTTACTGAGCTATGTCAGGTAAAGAGTAATGTCTCCCTTTGCAGGTTCTACCAGTTAACATACACGTGCACACTCACGCACATATAACTGAGCGGTTGAAATGTTTGCGGATACTTTCACAGCAAAACCCACAAGCGGCTCTTAATGGCAAATAAAATCCAGAGATCATTTGAACGTTTTTTTTTGATCAGCACTAGCAAGTCTTAAAGTCGTAGACACAGGGCAGGGTGACTGACACACTTTGGGATTAGAGGTCAGTGACCTTTCCCCCCTTAATCAGTTTTGACTGCAACAAAGATCATTATAAAAGGTTTGAAAGCCACTGTGCCTAAAAAAGTCAGCTGCAAACCATTTACTGCGGAGGCTGCACACATAGCTGCCAAGGCAAAACGGCATGTCTTATTGGCAGAGCTAACACAGCTTAAAGCCTTATAGATGAAAGACTTGTACTGCACAATTCCTGAGGCTCATAAAATCATTTATAGTGTGAACAAGGCCTGGAGGATTACTTTTGGAATGTAATCTATTACAGACAACAGACTACACGCTCAAAACCCAAGAAGCCCTCAACATCTCAGAAGATAAACAGAGAATTTTCTTTTTCTCACTATGAGACTTAATTGAATAATCTAAACCCATTCAAATGATTCTCAAAATAAAAAATACGGACATGCTTTAATGAGCCACAGGACCCATATGAGGGAAACAGAAGTGAAGCTTGTGTGGTGCAGTGATTGCATGAGTTTTGATGAGATACTAAAAAAATAAACATCCTGAAAGACTCAAAATAAGATGCAGGTTTCAGAATAATTTAAATGTTAATCATTAAATCCTTTCGTGTTAATAGTTTATGGTGGCCTTGCTCCGTTGCAAGATTTTAGGATTTTTTTTTAAATGACACACCTCTCCCACACACCTAGCAGTTACACACACACAGACACACACACACTTGCTGTTTCCTGAGTAGCTTGCCAAGCAATGCAGTTCCTAAGCCAAGGATTTGCACGGCGAGGGGTTAAGGGTTCAGTGCGTTTCAGATGCTACATTAAAATACAAACCCACACACACACACACTCACACTCACACACTCACACACACCTACACACACACACACATGACCTCATGACTTAGATGACATGATATTAACTTACATTTATTTCCTGGAGACTTACACTAATCTTAACTACGACTTCCCTCCCATTCTTGAGTCGTACCATAACACAGAAACAAGTCTTCTCCTCAAGAGAATGACAAAAAGGAGAGATATTGAGAGAAAGAAAGAGAGAGAGAGAGAGAGAGAGAGACCCAGTGGACAGGCCAGTCCACTTTTTCCTTCCTGAGAGCTCTTGGCCAGGTTTTTCTTACTGCCGGTCAACTCACAAAACCTCCAGCTCTCTTTCATTTTACACTCCTTATGTCCCTTCCCATTTCTCCATCATCTCCCCCCCTTCATCCCATCCATCTATCTCTATCCACACCCTCTTTCTTCCCTTGCTTCAATCTTTCCATAACTCTAACCTTTGCAATGTCAAGTCCTTTTCTTTTTCATTTAGGCTAGACAATAGACCCCCGTGCCCATTTTACTCTTTGTCAGCCACAACCTTAATGATTACAATCTCAATCTCCTAAATGTCCTCATGCAGGAAATACTCAATTTCGTTTATAACCTTTATTTTCCCTCTCCATCACCCTAACCTTTCTTTTTGTGCACAACAAAAGGACGGCTATGTTATGCAGGCCTGACAGGGATTTATAATGGGACTTATCATTACAAACAATAGAAATGTTTCCCTGGGACCCTTGTCTGCACTTTATCCCATGTAAGTATAATTATGATAAAAACATCTAAGATAACCAGGTAATTCACTGTAATGTTAAAAAACGGGTCAATGTAAGTCTGCTTTCAGGGTGGGCATAGATTTCATTTCATTTCATTTGGCATTCTCTCGATCCACCCAAACATGTAATCAAAAAAACAACACAATACACAATGTGCATTTCTAAATATGGAAACAATTAAAGTTTGAGTTTTTCTGTTTACTTAAATGTAAATTGGATTCACAAGCTAAATTAACCCAACTCTATGTTCTCAACTTATCCTGTTTCTTTCCTGAGATGAAAAGAGGTTGGAGCTACAGAAATGATATTGTCCTAAAATCAAACTGCTGTGGGTTCAATCTGTTATATTTGGGTGTTTATGAAGAGCTGAGTGTCATCTCAAGGTGTCAGTACAAACAAAAGAACCATTTCTCACATTAAGTTTAAGAAAAGCAAAACAACAAGATTATTAATTCAGTGAAAATGGACTTTCATGAAGGCATCTTTGTTATGTGGACACATTCTTCATGGGTTTTTTTTTGTTTGTGCTGTGGACAATTGACAAAAGTGTGGCCAGGGTGTACTTCCACAGTAGGAGGTGTTTAAAGCGTGACCAAATGAATCATTAAAACTGTCTGAGACACCTCTCAGGACATCTGGCCCAAACAAAGCCTCTTTCTGCGCTCCCCTTATCTCTGCTCAAGCTACTCTTATCTCATAAATGAGCCTCATGCAGACACAGAATCATGGTATACATCAACGGCTCCGAGGTGGACAAACACGCACACATATCACACACGATAATGGTGCTGGACTGGATTTATTAGTTTTTTTATTTTTTTACTGCCGTCCATTTACGGTGAAAGACATGGCACGTTAAAAAAAAAAAGGGGGGGGACCCCTTTTTCGTAGATGAAATGAGAAGCTGGCATTGCGATCTGTCAAAGCAAGCAAAGGTTCAACGGTGGGTCAGACTACCGGGGATTTTTCCACTGTGTTCCCTCTCAAATTACATGGAAGAGGAGAGGAGCATAATGAGGGGAAGGGGGTCAAACTAAACGGCTGGGGTACGGAGAAGAACCGTACCTTAAACGATTTTGAGAGCGAGAGACTGACAGAGACAAAGGGTGTGGGAGAATTTTAAAGTTACATAACTACGAAAACGCAATTTGTGGGGGGGCGGGGTTTTTGCCGCTACATCTACGCAACTTACGCAACATCTCGAAGGGGTCACCGGGCAAAAATACTTAATGGTGCATGGCACTGTGACGGACAAATTGGTTGTGGTTATTCTTACACAGAGTTCACAGAGGAAATGAGTGAGACAGAGGAGGGAGGAAAAAAATAAACTCCAGGTGGACGGGAGGTCAGTCGGCCAGTATCCACATCAACACAATATCTGGCCGCACAATACGCCCTCTCTTTCTCCACCACCACGTCTTGCTCACTCTCTCTCCTTCAACTCCCTCATCTTGTTACTCTCTATTGCCTTGTCGTCTTCACTGGATCTCGCTGTCGCTACCGTTCCTGTTTCAAACACACACACACACACACACACACGCGCGCACTCACGCAGGCAAGAGAGCCAGTTCAATCACCAACTGAAAATTACTGCAGGCACCGAGAAAGGAAGGGAAAGATATTGTGCCAGAGTGGGAGGGGAGGGAGTTGGGGAGAGGTAATGAGACAGAGAAGGAGAGGCTGGGAGGGTTCGGCTGTGTGTGTGTGTGACCGACAACGAGGGGAGCGAATGAGAAAAGAAGATTGGCAGGGAAGGGCCGCGATTCCGTCCAATGAAAGTTGGGGTTAAAAAGTCGAAGGCATCATAAGCGTCAAAGGCAAAATAGAGAGGCCATTCTTTCAGCTGCCTGTTCTGTCTTTTCTTTTCAAATGCACGACTATAGTGTTGGGCTGAAATATGCTTCTTTCCTATACAATCAATATGGAAAGCGTGGAGGACTAAGTAGCCTTTCGAACAGTTCTGAAGGAAATCCGATTTTCCTTTTTTTTTCCAAATCCTTTTAATATTCATCCATGCAATTATTGGGCTTCATATACAATGTTCCTGTGCTGTAATGACTGTCCCTAATTCATTTCCGCATGCTACTACCAACTGAGAGGCAGACACAACCATGGAAATAATCACTGATATGAATCAGCTAGATGTCAACAGTTTTGACCGACCGGTGCAGTTTTAAAATTTGCAAACACACGGACATAACCGCATTAGCATGGTTTTAAAGTTAACATGTCATCCCAAATGTTTCCCCCTCGCATGTTGCTTAGCAACAACAGCTTGTATGACCACGATTCAAGGACTTGTGTGAGAGGAAAAAAATATAACATTTTCATCCTCATTTATGAAATACAGTTTTGGACTTTGTTATTGCGCAGGTGTATTACCAGATTTCAATTTTTGGCTGCTTTGAACAATCACAATGAGCTTAAGGGGGAGAAAGAAAAAAATCCTTATTCATTTTTTTCAGAGGAAAAGCGATTTCTAATGTTTGAATGGGAAATCTAGAAAAATTTGGGGATTTTTCACCACGGCTTGAGAAAAACATTACCACAAGGACAACACCAGGAGAAAAGCATTTCCCATCTTACCTGTCACTTCTCGCTACATAACATTTGACAAGGAGCCAAACTGCCGTAAAAAAAAAAAAAAAAATCTAGGGTGAAAATAAAAGTGTGCCAGAGAGCATGAAAATGAGTACATCTCTTTCTGCACTGTTCCTCGGGGGAAATGAGTCATGATAGAGAAGTGGCACATTTAGGAGCTGTAAACAACTCACACAGAGATCACAGATATTTCACACACAAAAGCGGAACAGCTGAGGGGATAAATCATAGAGACCGAGTTGTAGGAAGAGGGAGATGCACAGAAAAAACAAAGAGAAGGGAGAAAATAACAAGATCCTACTCAGGAACAGACAAGACGATAGAAGTGGAAAAACAGGAGCCGGGATGAAAAGAGAATAGAGAATAACTGACAGAGAGAGAGGGAGATTCAAACGACGTACGGAGAAGGTAGAGGCAAAATAAACGAGCGTGGCAATGCATGGGGGGGGGGGGGGGGGGGGGGGGGCACAAATGAAGTGTGTTGAACTGAGAACGGCGGCTGCTTGTTTATGTGCACTTCCTCGCTGCAATGTAATTACAGCTGTTTATCTCTCCGATCTTCTCTGCACTTTTGGAATATCTGCCAACAGCCAAAAACAACAGTAAAAAAATAAAAAATAAATAACATCCTGCTTATCACAGTATTTTAGCCAGATAATGAATTGAAACTTTTTATGTTCTGATTGCCGCCAGAGACAGGGCTTTGATGCTCTCAAGATGCTTTTTTTTTTTTTTGGGGGGGGATTTTCATTCGGGTTTTGAACTGTTGTCACATATTGTTTATCATGCTTTATTCCAACAACATCTACAATGCATGCAGATGTATGTATGCTTGTATGTGCCATCTTTATGCCTGTCCTTGCGAAACACTTTGGTTTTGCATTGAGTGGAATATATACATTCCTTCAATTAAACTTGTTTCTTCCTCGCTGCAATGTAATTACAGCTGTTTATCTCTCCGATCTTCTCTGCACTTTTGGAATATCTGCCAACAGCCAAAAACAACAGTAAAAAAATAAAAAATAAATAACATCCTGCTTATCACAGTATTTTAGCCAGATAATGAATTGAAACTTTTTATGTTCTGATTGCCGCCAGAGACAGGGCTTTGATGCTCTCAAGATGCTTTTTTTTTTTTTTTTTTTGGGATTTTCATTCGGGTTTTGAACTGTTGTCACATATTGTTTATCATGCTTTATTCCAACAACATCTACAATGCATGCAGATGTATGTATGCTTGTATGTGCCATCTTTATGCCTGTCCTTGCGAAACACTTTGGTTTTGCATTGAGTGGAATATATACATTCCTTCAATTAAAGGTCGTGTGATTTGTGTGCGGCATGCAATGAGCTGTGTCTGCTGGAGAATGGAGAATGCTTGTGTGGCACTTCAAAGACAACATTTGCTGACGCACAGATTTGCCTGGGCAGCACAGACTTAAACCAGATATCAGCTGCATTCTCATCGATAGCAGAGCTGGGCAGATTATGACTTGCAGATTTCAGGTCGAGTGCATCTGTTTGTGTTTATCGATAGATTGAAACTTTAGTAAGAAGCCACCCGCTGTACTCTGTCGACACAGGAGCTTCAAAAGTGAATTAGCGAAACAAACAGCAATTCATGAGACAAAACTACTTTCATGTGCAGACATTGTCTACTACAGCCCACGTCACTGTTCTATCAGTCCTACATCAATCCACTTAAGGCCTGAACTAAACCTTATAACATTATCACTCATGTCTACACACACTGTGTTTCCATGTCAGGGTAGAGTAACCCATCATCACACACATCCTCACATGTAGAACCTTAATGTTAATAAAAATAAATCACTTCCATTGTCACCGACAACAAGCGCCTCCCTTAGGGGGGGAAAAAAAGGGTTTAAAAACCAGAAATGAAGAGAGGTGAGAGAGAATATCCCATGTGAGATGTGCAGACTGTTATTTTCACTGAGATTTGTTCCGTTGTGTTTTTCCAATAGGCTGCTGAGTGCTGTAGCAGGGGGATAGTCACGCTAGAGCTGCTTTGTATGAATAACATTTCATGTGCAATAATCTGAGGCTTTCTTGTCACAAAAATTACACACACACACACACACAGCCACACACATAGATGAGGAATGGACTGAACCATGCCCACAATTTCACATTCTGTCTTTGTGTACACCCACCCCCCTTTTTTTCTCTCTCTCTCTCTCTCACACACATACACACACACACACCTACACACACACACACGCACACACACACACACACACACGCACACGCACACAGACAGACAGACAGAGAGAGAGAGAGAGAGAGAGACTAGCTAAGGAGACAAAGGCAGACAGTGTGGCAAAGAGGCAGATGTAAATTAAAGAACATGTCGGTTCACCGTAGGAACTGGTTGACCAAACCATACCATATGCTTCGAATAATAATCTGTGGAAATCCTATAAATAACTGTTTGTTATGATAGAGTGTTTTCGCATTATGTGCTTTATTTTTTGCTGTTGAGTTGTTCTGCCAGAAATTGTACTAAAATGAGATTCTTTGACAGTGGAGTTGAAATAAAATTGAGTTTTTTAACTTTTCTCACTTGATAGTTTTCTTTCTGTCTCCCCACCTCCATTTCTGTCACACTGTTATGTGAAAGGCTGAGCATTGATCAGCGAACCTGTCAAAAATCTTGACTGAAGTTGTGATATAAATAAATCTCAGTTTAGCCACTATTACTATCAGTACGATCATTTCCATGTGTACATTCACTTCTAGAGTGTTCTGGAAACCGAGATGGACGTGACGAGAGCAGACAACAGACCTAAAGGTTAACTGAGAATAAAAAAGGAAGACTCACAGTGAGATGTGATGCAGTGGGGACGGTGTATATGTTGGCAGCGTTCCAAAGAGGAAACCAGTTTTATTCACCTCACTTCTGTTTGTCAAACTCACTGCTTCTCCCTCCTCTTTCATTTACACTTGGCCATATGCCAATCTGTAAAACAGTTCTCTGTTTCTGTCTGTCCTAAACTCAGTTACATGCAGTACATGCATAAATATTTTAACCCTATGTGCACACCTGGCAAGCAGACCTCCTGTGCTATCTGGATGATTTTCAGTTGCTCTTTATTGTATTGTGTACTTATCTTCAACAGCTGAACAATAACACTGTCAGGATATCACTTCCTTTTATAAGCAGTGTAGAATACGAACAAAGGATGAGTTTCAGTAAATAATAAATAGAAAAAAAACATAAACTTAATTAACAACACTTCAGAGTCCGACAGTCCAATTGTGCATGTTTTGGATTGTGTATTTGCCTGCTGGTGTGCGTAAGTGACTGAGTGAATGCACCACAGTGATTTTCCCGTGCTCTAAGTAATAGTCATAGCTGGAAAAAGGTAATTACAATGCTAAGTGGGAGACTTGGAGTCATGCTGAGACACATACCGTACAAACACACACATGCTGCTACCAACTCAAAATTATATAATAAAACACAGGCTTTGTCAACCCATATGAAGGGCCCAATATGAACCCACTGTGACAATTAAATGTCATTTAAAGGTTTCTTTAATTATGCAAATTCTAATTGACAACTATTGAAGGGTAATCAGTGAACAGAGAGATATGAGGAGCAACAGCGTGATAAACAAAATAAACGTATTACCTATTCTTTTACGTGATTAAATTGCACACATGAAATAGTAAAGGCTGTGAACTTGAAGGAAAAAAGGGGGGGTGGAGAAAATCAGGTCCACTAAAGTTGCAAGTGAAATATATGAAAATTAATAATACAACAAGTGAAAGGTAAACAAAGCAATAGCATTAGTGTGGCGGTAAATGGATGGACTGCAGCGAATACTGTTAATCCCTTTTAATCTGTAAACGTAAATAAAGGTATTGTGTCACAGGAGCATCAATTGAATTGTGAAATGCAGTCAAGTGATTTTTACTTCCTAACCGGTGGCACGCACGCACATCCTGTCGGTGTGTAAATACAGATCATAATAACATCAGCTGAGACATGCCTAGACCAGAAACAACTACCACACACTCGCGCTCACGTGTCCAGTTAAACCATCACTTTTCTGCAGTGAGGAGCGCCTTCTCAAAATGTACCTGATCAGCCGGTTGCTCGAGTTTATAATTCAAATCGGTTCACCCAGTGACATAATATAACCCTGTTAAAGGAGACACAAAATCCTGGTCAACGGATCCCAGATGTAAATGAAATCCTGACTATATATATACACAAGACCTCGGTTTACGAGCCTATCAATCATCTTCACGACAAACTTATTTAAAGGATCTAAAATTTAAAAAAAAGCTCCTCTCTCGCTCTCTCTCTCCTTTATTCCTTCACTTTCTTCCTTCATTTCTGTGAAGTCTATGATGTCAGCATTTGAAACTGGGGTACTGATGACTGATGAGGGGATAAAGGCGGCCAGAATGTCACCCCTGAGCCTCATAAAGCTTTTCATCCACACATATGGAACTATTTACATGGAACAGGTGGCAGGTCAGTGAAGACTGAAGAGTCTGACAAACACATGCACTCACCACGCATGCACACACGCACACACGCACACACAAACACACGCTCAAACACACAATCTCATTATCTCTGCTTCAGTTAATTCACGGTCCTAGATCAAACATTACAAAATGATATACCCGGCACTCAGCCACATGTCCTAGAACTAAAGAACGCAATAGATGAAGACTGACTAGCAGCTGTCTTGTAATTTACAGTTCTGTCATAACGGCAGATTATACAAAACAGAAAGGACACGAGAAACCTGTGTGACGGCCAGATACCGCATGATGTTGCCACACAGTGCAGATGCAGTCGTGAAAAAAAAGACGCGGTTTCTCACAGCTGTCGCTTTATGACTTATAATTATTATCATCACCATAACTGTCATTCAGCACCACACATTGTCTCATTGGTGTGCATGTGCTCGCCACACCGTCAAGAGACCTTCTTTGTTTTTTGTTTTTTTTCACATTTATTTGTTTATCACCTGGTGCAGACTCAGTGGATCAAGTTCTGTCCTATCACTTCTGAAAAAGAATTAAAAGAAATGAGGGGGCGTAAATCAATAAATGGTTTAAGGATGCACGGATGGACCTCTATGTTTGTCCCGAAAAAGTGCTCACGTGTTTAATTTGACATCACTTACTGTTACTCCTCTCTCCCTCTCTCTCTCCTTTTCATTTTAACGCCTTTAAAAAATCAATAGAAATCTAACCAAATGCAAAGACAACCGTGCCACGAATGCACATTTCAACAATGTCATTCCCCTCTTATTTACGCCACTCTCAAGCTGCCGCCACCGCCACAGGAACGACAGCCCTTGTTGGGATCCTGTCGCATCAAGCCGGCACATTTGAATGCTAAACCCATTAGCCAAGCATCACTCACAGTCAGAGCTGGCGATGATAAATAACCCAACCAGAGAAATCTGATTAGGAAAGACGGGGGCCGGGGGATCTGAGGGAATGAGTAACAGCAATGTGGGCTTTATCGGGCCTCAGTCAGATTGGAAATCACACACCGGGAAAACATGAAATGTTCATCGGCAATGGCTTGTGTCGGCTGGTTTCCCAAACTATGGGTTGGGACCCGAAAATTGCGTCTCTGGTGGCTTGCAATTAAATTAAAAAGCCGAACTTTGCGAGCGTGTTGCTGAGCGCTGACACGCCAGAGACACTGATCCCCACCGCACACAGGCTGGTTTGCAATTTTTTTTAATTATTTTTTTAACCCCTGTAATAAAGACAGAGTTTCTGGGAGGAACTGTTACCTTGAGGGGTGAGGCGGTGGTTGAGTGAATCACCTGGCAGGCAACCACGTACATCTTTTATCTCGTCCTCGTATAACATCCGCTTTGTCAACCCAAAGTAACAAAACGCCAAAAAAAAACAAAACACTACATTCGACCTTTGGCTCGTTCTCTCATTCCGGTGCACCTGAGCCAGTGAGGAGTTTTCAAACAGCGAGCCGCACTGACACTTACATGACGCTATTTGTAATCAAGCAAACTGCTAACTGTGCTCTTTGTTGTGCGTCCTCTGGGTATCACAGCAGACAGTCACGCGTCGCTGGTTTTACAAGAGCTGGCATCAGGTGTGCTTTTTTTTTTTTGTTTGTCTCTTCGTGATGCGCCCCCCCCCCCTTCCCTTCGGGGGGGGCCCCCCCCCCCCCCCCCAAACAAACCACTCGTGAGTTTATGTCATCTTAACGGGTCCAGATCTGCAGAGACAGCGTGGACCTTAACAGCGTTACACTACAGGAAATTAAACAAATTAAGAACACATGTTGCACTTTAACACTGCTCCTGCTGTCCACGCCGGTTATGAAGCATCCCCAGTGTCATTCCAGCGTGAGAACACTTTCTAAAGCACGCCGCAGATTTCCCATGTGTGAAATACAGGACGCTCGTTTGCTTTCTTGCCAAGACTTAGCTAGATGAGAAGATAAATACCGCCATCGTGTCGAGACTGTCTCCAGTAAGAATCGAGCCTTTGGGTCGAGCAGCTTATTACAGCCCATGGTTAGGTTTTATTGGTAAAACCTCCAATTCTCGCTGCAGTGTTTATCCTTTGAGCACACAGGGATGTAAAAGGGATCATTTTGTGAGTTCACGGGGAGTATGTGCTGCAACTATTTTGTGTTCAATTCTGGCAACCTCTTTGAGCATTGAGTCTGGCACTCTCAGAGGGACAACAAATTGCAGGAGGTCACTCCACATGGTAGCCAAGATCCAGCTTGTACCTCTCCATGCCACTACAACTTGTTCATTTATGTTTACATACCAATAAACCAAAACGTGTTGAAAAGATTCATCCCTGTCCCACTGCAAAATATAAAAACACACATTGTAAAATATATTTAGTAGGACCACACTTGACACTTTATTCCAGTGTGTAGCCAACATCTGATCAGGTACTATTTCCTCGTTGCTGCAAGGATATTTTCCAAAAGCATGGAGAGAAGGTGCTATTTGTCTTTAGAGCCACATTTCTGAGCACTATCCCACTAAAAAGGTCAATGTGGACTCAGCATTCAACATCTCAATGAGACGATCGATTCAAACCCCATAACCTGGTCACTCAGGTCAGATATATACATCTACAATCATTACAATAACCCTTAAGGTCAGCCTGGATTCAAATGACCTACTTTATCTCCGTATATCAATTAAATCCATGGCCAAGGTGATTCTGTGTAAATTAAGGCATTGTAATGTTTTTAACATCATAACTGAATTCTAGGGTAAAAATCTTTGTCGTGAACGACCTCTAGTGCAAAATGCTTTTTTTTTTATTACCTGAGCGGGACTGTTTTAATCAAACAGCGATTGCACAGCAAAGGACACACATAATGATACGCAATACATTTGATTGCATATTATCATTAGCCTGAAGCCCCGCACAAACAAATGCACAGCAACATCCGACCATTAGTCCTGGTTAATTATTAAGAGCAAATTCAATTTACCCTCGCCAGTTCACTGACAATCCCATATACCTCCTTTGCTGAACCACTTATAGGCTGCATAAGCATTCCCTGAGACAAACAATTACACAACACACACTCACACACACACAGTCACACATCGATTGCCCTTTGCTGCTGAGCATTATTAATACATGCAGGTCGTATTAGGAAAGGTTAACGAGCAGGAAGGCCAGCATTGCTCACAAGGAATACAAACAAGAGCAGTAGAATCCTACACCTACACAGGTGAGAGATGGTCACGTGACTTTTAGTACCTTTATAATGTATGTGAAGTCATGTAATTAGAATGATCCCACAATACAACACACAGAAATGGCATTAAGTGGCAACAGAGAGGGTTAATGGCTTCGAGAAGACCGTCTATCTTGCCTCTCTCACTCTAGATTTTAACTATCACATAAAGTGAAAAAAGAAAATGCCACTAATGTCATTTTCACATTTTTATGACATAATCCCCCTTGTGGCCAGGCACATCCTTGTTCTCATGCAGCAAAGGCACACGTGGTGCGAGATCATTACTGAATTTCTTATCAAGAGATTTAACATTTAAAGTGTTGCACCACTCACCACAGTTTCGAGCACGATCCTACAATGACCACACCCAGCATCTCCGATGGCTGTGGTTAGACGTGGTCAGACATGTGCTTCGCTGCTCCCATAACCACACCCGAGGCTGATGTCATGGGTTCCTGGGGTACAACTGGAGGTCAGCAAAAACAGGATTTTTTAAAGGAGGGGGGGCATTATATTACCCTGAAATACCACAAAACCCTGGCAGTTGTTGGCTTGGCATACGGACTGTCTAACTTTGGCACGGAAGACAACACATTCATGCTGTTTTTTTTTTACCAACAAAAAACGTTGTTTTCTTGCACAAATCTTGATGAAGCAGTTTCATTTCCCAAAACGTGGTAAAACATTTATCATGGAGGTGGCAGATCAGAAAATGCACATGGACATTTTCTGAAGGGGTCATTTGGTAATTTTGGAAACAAAAAGACAATCTATTCCCTGTTGATGGGAAATAAGATAATGTAATAATGTAGATCACAATCATTTGCCAAATGCAACGGTTGGTTTAATGAAACACAGAAGATGGTCGTCGCAGAACTTGCATGCAAAGCTGACAGCAACACTATGTGTCACCTAGGAAAGTACAGCACAGAGGAAACGTTTTATGTGTGGTTGCACAGAAAATATACAGTGCACATCAAAAACGGTCTGGAGCTGTTCTCTTTCTTTCGTGCATATCCCGAAAAATGTGCAGTCACTCAGCGCTTATGTCCCAGATGACATGAAATATATCACCTCCTTCTTTCCCACATCACAGTGTTGCCTGGCTCGAGGCTTTAATAGCCTTGGATACTTAAAACACGTGTGGAGTCACAAAAATATATTTAAGTCGCCAATGACCTATGTTCCTCTCTCCCCCGTCTCTCTCTCTCTCTCTCTCTCTCTCCCCCTCTATCTCTCTCCTCTCTAACTGGGTCAGTGCGATGATGGTGTCAGTGTCTGGACTCAGCAGCAGCATATTTGCATCAGTCATCCCAACTAGACCGTGAAGAGAAGGATTTCCCTGCTCAGCTGTGCCAGTGAGTCAGTGAAATATACCCTCATAAAACCCTGAAAAGAGGCCTGAGGATAACTTAGATCCATTTAATGGTTCCACTTTGCACTTTTCCTTTTGGCAATGCAGATATAATGTCATACGAGACCAACGCTCCACATAATGGCGCCTAAAAGACCTATAAAGACATTATTTTTATGGTATAGGATGAAAAACTGTGGGTGCTCCGCAGTGAAAGCTAACAACACTCATTTTGACAAAAATGCGCAGATTAAAAACTCCCACATTTAATTACTGGGGTCTTGTTTCTGTATTTACACTTAAATGGGGCAATGGTTACACAAAATCATTAAAGCACATTTTCTAAAACCCTATTCTGGGTTTCTCCTCAACATCTGCAAGTTTAATTATCCTTTTGGCTCAGATTTACAAGAGGAAGGTTGCGTTCCTCAAATGCATTCACAAATTGTTCATAGCATGACATGAAGGGTGGCAGGAAGAACATCCAGGGCTGTGAGAGGCATCAACACTTGTGATGGAATGCACCTAATTCTCCAGAGACACCAAGACAGCCCTCTGCTGAGCTTCAAGGTTGGATAAAAACTCAGTGGTGCAGCCAAAGCTCTGCAACCAAATACAACTTCTAATTAGGCCTGCCCATCCAAAATTAGAAGGCTGTGGTAAAACATTCCATGATATAAGCAGACATCACTACAAGCGATATCTGACTGCGATGACAACTTTTGGGCTTAATTAATTGAACAGACAGGCTTTTGGGGTCTTAGCAAAACAGCGTGGGACTCTATTACAAAACCAAGATTGTGTCCCCAATTTGACAAAGAGGTTAAATACAACAATTGTGTCCTCTTGATGGAACAGTTTCACAAAACATAATGCGTGAACTCAAAATCAGAATTTCACATGTCTTTTTATTTGCATAGATACTATCTTGTCATTGGTGATTTTCTGGAGTACTCACACTCCCTTCCCATACCCCTCATGCTCGCTCCAATCTTCCTCTGAACCACACTTTTTAAATTGATGTGTTTTTTTTTTCTTTAGGTCAGCTGAGTGCCAACTGGCTTGGCCTTGATTCTGGGCTTAATCTCAGGTGTACTTTCAACAACAAATGACCCCATCGCCACTTTCAACTCGTTGTCTCTCTGTGTTCCTCCTGCTCCTTCTGCCCACTGCGCTGCAAAGGTGCTTTGTTGATAAACCCACTTTAGGAGTTAACCGAACTGTCGGAGGGTTTCTTTTCTCACCTCCTCGTCCATTTTGAGCAATGCGGATCCATGCTGTGCTGCACTTTGGATTGGTGTGCATTTGGACACTGTGTGTGCAAAAGACGCGGGCGTACGTCTGTGAATGACAGATGAGATAAAATGGCACGCTGATATCAGAACTCAGACAAACACATTTGATCAGTGGCACCACTAGCTGTGCAAAAAAGGACAGTTCCTCTGCCAAGGCAGCATGCTGCTGGCGAGGGGCAGAGAGAGGCTGTCGCAGAGTTTCCTGCTCACTTAGCACTTCACACGCAGTCTGTCATACTCTGCGTTCCTCACTCAGCGAAAGCATGAAGTGTGTGAGAGAGTTTTCTGTGGCGCTCTCCAAAAAAAAAAAGAAAATCAACAAAAAAAAAACAGATCCAAAGTTTTGTGGATTCATTGGTTAAAGCCCCAAGCTTAAGATTCTACACAGTTTAAGCTGGCCAAATCTAATTACCAAAGGGATGGAATGTTGTTTTAATATTTTTAGTTTTATTTATATATTATATTATGAGACATGTTTTTATCTCATTATACTGTAGCACACAGGTAGTGTTTAGATTTATAAAAAAAAAAAAAGTCCATATGGGAAAGACACAAACACACAGGCACCCTCACATATGCTCCGACATCCTTCACTTCCTTTCTGCTCTGCTTCCATGATGATTGTGCTGACACAAATACACCCCTCACCCACTGTCACCCTCACATATGCACACGCACATCAAACATCACTTCTCCTGGCATGCACACAAAGAGACACAAATCCCCCCACACACATTCACAAACATATACACACACACACACACACACACACACACATACGGTACACAAACACACCCACGACTTTCCGCATGAGAGAAACACCTGACGAACTGAAGTTGACTCCGCGCGTTAGTTTGGTGCCCGCAATACAACATCATGCACCATGGGTGTGTGTATATAAAGTTATAAAAAGTGTAAGAGATATACCATTCAAGCACAGACACACCACCGAAGCCCCTACCAACGTCTGAACGTGCTGGAGTGCCAGCAGTCAAGGACAAAACACACATGCATAGGCGCAGGTGCTCACACAATACCCAGTGTGACACCAGAGTCACTACAGGCCCTGCGATAGCACCTCACACTGCTCAGCACTGCCCTGCCAAAGCCGCTCTCCGGCTTACGGTGGGTGGTGACAGTGTGGGTGTCTCACTGTAGACACGCTGTAAATGCTTTTGCAGCGTTCATATCTTTAATCAGATCATGATAAACCAGAATCCTGGTCGTGAATGAACATAGCCTGCTCTCACTCGGGGATATTGAAATACAGATTTCTACTCCCCAGTGTATGGAGTATAGAGCATTTATTTTGCATTTATTTTCTCACTTAAAAGATATTCAGACCATTTAAGAAATGATGATTGATTGATTTAAGTTCCTATTGCTGCCAATTGTCATTTTCAACAAATACAATGAAAAGTGACCGAAAAAAAACAAATCCCCATTGGAGGATTACAGCTTATGGACTTTGATGTAAATTTGCAAGCCGACGAATCAAAGCATTTCACCAAATTGACTCGCTCTTCTAGGAATTTTCTCTCTGTGACAGATGAGTGTGATACACTCGGACAGACTGACTTCAGATAAATAAGACCGACTCCCCCCACACTTTCTGCCCCCAGCACAGTCACATACATTGTGGGAAAAAAGAACTGGGCTGATCTTTATCAGGATTATCACATCAGCAACTACTACACGTACTACACTGGTCAGCTACTGTCACTCCTCATGTCATGTTTGTTTATGTGCTGTGCCTGTGTGTGCGTATATAAAGTATAGTGCTCGTTTCCATGCTGCTACTTGATTATTCTTGGTAACACCCGAGATTTGATATTGAAGAATCAAGGGATGCTTAAAATAAGCTAGTAAGGCTGAATTGCCTGTAAAATGCACATAACAAACACCCATTTCAAATCCTTGTCTGTTCTTCACGTGACAGAGTCACATATCAGGTAACGAATATTCATCTATGTCTCCCATTCTCTCAACTGCAATATCTCCTGGTTCAAGTTAATTAATTAAAAGACAGCTATAGCTCAACACGTTACCCTGAGGTCAAAGTTGAATAAAGGGTAAATACATACGGAAAAATATACATCAAAAGCTGCCAGATTCCCAGCTGTGATTAATGAAGCGAGAGTCTGCAGTCGACCCCTCTGACCTGCACCAAGGCCGTGTAGGACTAGAGCCGCGGAGCCCCGAGGCGCTGTGCATGTTTGAGCGTCTTAATGGGTGAATGAAAGCAAGAGGTGTGTGCATGCATGTGTGTTACACAATCTGTTTTTCTGTGTGTTTATGCATATGCATACTTTTATACACGTGCACATCTGTGTGTGTACGTGTTTGCGCGTGTGTATGTGCGTGAACGCATGCATGCTCATGTGTGTGCATGTGTGTGTGCGTTCCGGGTCTGTGTATGCACTCAAAGCAACGTACCCTGAGGCTGTGACAGACGGACTCTAAACTATGTTACCCACACAACTCACTGCTTCACTTAATAGTGCATGAGATAAGAACAGTTGGACTTCAAAATGCCCCCCACCCCCACCTCCCCCCTCCATGGGACATTGGGTTTTATGGCTCCTCGGCTTGAGACAGTGGCTCCAAATGGTTGGTATTGTTGAAAAAAAAGAAGATCCCACATCAGTGGCTGGACATGTCCAGTGCGGGTTGACTAATATACACGAACACAACTACAGCATATGGGACAGCTTGTACACATTGTATGTGGTGAGCACATACTTTGTAAGCACAAGCATGTGAGAAGCACCATAAAAGACAGAAATGTCAATAAACAGACACACACACACACAGGCACAGTCATCGCAAACATGGCCACCCAGGGACACACACAAGCTGGTGGAGGCAAAGGCAGAACTGCATTCCTGGTCATCCACGAGATTTACTGTGAAACTAAACATTAGGTCCACCTGCTGTTTCCATCACACCAGCCAGTCAGGGCAAGTCTGTCCGAAAAGCTGGTCATAAAAAAGAAGTAGAATCACCTCGTCTAGGGTGCATGTTGAACAGTGGGTATGTTTTATCCCCAACAGTGTTGAAATCATAGGTCAAAATCAGCTTACTGCACCTTTTGCGAAATATGTGTTAAAATTGCAACATGATTTAGACAATATTAAACCGTTCAGATTCCCTTCCCAACTCTGGAATCCAGGTTTAATCATCCCCTGGTGCCGTTCAACAAGTGTGGCAACCCCAGGAATGAGCAGCGAAATCCAAAACCCACTCAAAAACTAATAATCCATCATCCTCCTGGTGCAAATCAAAAGGTAATCCGAGGAGTGGAGCCTTCTGAAGCGGCAAACTCTCACAGAGATCAGATGAACGCGTCACTCTGCAAGACAGTGACCTAGTCAAGGAGAGACAGAGGGAGTACACAGCAGCAAAAACAAGGGCTGATCAACACGACTATTATCGACATGGAACACTACAGTGGATCACAAAAGGAAGTGGGGAAAAAAAGAGTGAGCGTGAGGCATTTTGGGAAAAATGCATCACTGGTAAGAAGACATTTGAGTGCATATTGCTCAGTAACGCAGACATAGGGAGGTGGAGCGTGGGAGGACGAGGCAGACTCCGAGCTACCGGGAGAAACAAGCAGAGGGAGAGAAATAGAAACGAGCAGGCAGCCAGAGATCAAGAGAAACGGCGTGGAGGAGAAAAAAATGGACAGACAGGCGTCCCAACTGTGACTGGCAGACTGCGTTGGCGAAAGGACTCTTAAAGTGCAAATACTGAAAGACAGCGATGCATACCAGCGTGAACCAGGGAGAGAAGAATACAGAGAAAGACAGGGAGCGAGGGGGGCCGGGGTCAAAGTGTAACGAGAGAGGAGAGGAAAAGGGACACAGAAGGTATCACAAGTGGGGTGTAGGAGTGAGGTGGAAAGATGGACATATACAAAGAGGGAGAGAGCGCAGAACTCAGCGGGGAATCTTACATGCTGGACTAAAGGCGCAGTCCAAAAGAAATACTCCCAATCACAAGGACAACTTGTCTTCCCGCCACTCTCTCGTTAGCCCGGGCTCTCAGACTGTGAATCCGGCAATAAACCAGCCTTTCAGCCAACCAGCCATTCCCACTGTAAAAGATTACCGCGTCAATTTTGTTCAGTTCATACGGTTCGTTTTTACAAGGACATGCCAATTACATGGTCGCTCTGCCGAGAACGGATGTCCCAGAATGCACTTTTATTTGTTTGTTTTTTATTCAAATTATGCCACTTAGTGTGGGCCTGTCATCGAATCAAATGTGGTGTTTTGCCTCCTGACGGGGTATTTTTAGATGGTTCAGAAGCTCCTGAGGGCAGATGAATCGGCGCAAAGGGACAGCGCGTTATCAGTGCAACACACTGACTTCCTCTGCGACAAGAGGAACACAGACCCCTGTCTAAAAGTCTGGAGTTAGCCTTTCAAGTGAACGCAAATTGGTACCTGACGTTTTTGGGGAATAATGGGAAACATTCGTAGCCGGCACCTTTTTGCTGTCATTGACAAATTTGCATTTCTGTCTAGCGTCATTTCTGTCAGTGTGGCGCCGAGTGAACTGCCGGTGAACTGAAAAGGGGGCTGGCTCGCTGCTCTCGCCGTCTTCTGAGGCCCAGAAGCGTCTCACTGTGCGTCCGTGTGATGATGTGAGAAAATCAGAGAGAAATTTGAAGTCAGAGAAATAGATGAAGAGGCAGACAGGAAGGGAAGGCGGGCTGGGGGGAGGTGAAGAAAGACGGAATAAATTAGAAGGAGACGCAAAGATATGAAGAGAAAAATAGAGGGGGGGAGAGAAAGACCAAGCGCATGCAGGAAATCTGCGCTAGCGAGTGGCCACAGTTCGCTGTGTCAGTATCTCTCATTCTCGCGTACAGCCGAGGACATCAGAGCGCTTACTGTGCAGCTGGTCAAGCGGCATCTACATCTGCACATAAACATCAGCAGCACAAACACACAAACACAAACAGGAGGGGGGAAAAAAAGCCAAAAAGGCCCAAAAAATGAACCGAAAAATCACATGAGACCCTTGCACACTCACACATACGCATGCTGTCAGGGATGGAAGTGGATTATCTACCTGGCCCGACTGAGTCGTAGCCTGATTGGTGCACGGGGATTAACTTTGTATGTGCAAAAATATTCAAATGAATGTGAATTTAATTTTAGTCAGAACACGGCCAGTCAGGTTCCTCTAGGACGCCTGAGGTGGGAATATGTAGGCAGGTAATTTGGAATAAAAAAAAGAGTGTGAGTCATATTAATGGACAATTAAATTGCATTCGAACATCGCTAATTCCCTGTAGGCCAATTAAGGTGTTTACATGGGGCCACTTTAATTTGGAAAGGGAGCAAATTAGTCCTGTCAGCAATATATTCGCCCGAAAATAACATTTCCTGGTACCGCAGTTACGCAACACAGAAGGAAATGGTTACAAGTGCAGGAATTAGTTTGTTCAGGCTTAATTAATTGAGATTAGTTAAAACAGTTTGTTTATTACAGACGTTTCAGTTTTTCAACATTTAACTTACTATTTGTATGATTTCCCAGCAAGGACAGCATGGCGACAGATTACAGGGTCACCTGTAAGTCTAGCCTCTGATAGCTAACACTATCTGTCAGTCAGTGTGCATGCAAACAGCCTGATGCATAATTAAAAGCATGACTCATTCTTACTCAGCTCATTTCTCGACAAAAGCTGAGGCCTTGACCTTGTCTGAAAATACATTTCTGTCCACTGTGATTTAGTACTGGACTGTTAGTCCTAATAAGAGCAGTGGCTTAATGATGAGGTGTTGTGAACATCGCTACTGGCTGTACCCGGATACTGTGTGTGTGTGTGTGTGTGGCGTGTGTGTGCCTGTGGGGTGTGTGTGTGTACGTGTGTGTGTGTGGTGTGTGTACATGCGTGCGTGCGTGCATGCGTGTGCGTCTGTGTGCGCAATCATTTCTGTGGCTAAACCTGTCAGCAATTCACTCACACATACAGTACACACAATCTAATTTTATTCAGCAAGGACATTTACAAGTACCATGAATTTGACCTTGTGAACCGGTGCTGGCAACACAGCATACTACAGAATCGCTAACGGCTGACACATAGTAATTAGATGCATAATATTAATAAGAGCGGGGCATGACTTGGCCTTATTCAGCCACATTTCCACCAGAGATTACGCATTGACCTCATGTGAAAAGACCTGAAAAGAAATATGTCAGCCTTTGTTCTTCAATGGATCTTTTATATATTGTCTTTAGAAATCTAGATTTTTTATTTTGTCAATGCAAACTCAAATCGGAGACGATTTCTGCAGGTGAAAATAACCATTTGGTAACTTGACAATTAAATGTAAATGACCACTTAACTGTTGTGCGCAGTACCCTGTTTTAAAACAAATTGGGCGTGTATTCAAACATATCCAGCACAGAGGCTGCATTTTGCATGGAACTACTTCATTATTTAGAGCAGGGCATTTACTTGGGCTTATTCATCCCATTTCCAGGCACTCAGATTATGCCTCGTACTGGACTGGAAAATCGTGTCAGTGCAGATACTCTTACAGGAAGGCTTTCATGCTTGGAGGCATACTCTGCCTCCAGGAAACCCAATTTTTACATTAACCATCACATGGCTATAAAAGGCACAGCAGACAGATTCCCGGACATGGACGATCACTGATGCGGAGCATAACAAAGCCAAGCTATCGCTGATGAAGTTTGCGTCAGGGTGATATGAAGTGAGAGGCCTCAAACCATGAACAGCAATATGTTTCAAATAAAGTAAGCGATGTGCATGTATCTGCACTAAGAATTTGGATTGATGGATAAAAGAAGGATAGATAGATGGACATGCAACTCAAATATTCAAATATTAATAGATTGAGAGAGGGTGTTTCTGATATTTATAGAATAAGAGATTATAGTGATGAGGCCTTCTTTAGTGCCCCATAACATCTGTAACAATAGCAAAGGTCTATTGTGTATGCGCCAGAACATGAAGTGTACACTATAAAGCTTGACTAGGAAAGGAATAGAAACTGAACAAGATGAATATAGACATATCCAAATGAAACATAGGTCCAGTTGCCGTGTTGTTTGGTAAAGCCACTAGCTGTCTCCATGTGATGTGTTATCTCTACAGTAGTGAGCTGGATGAGGCAGAGATCTTAATCCCACAATGTAATCTTGAAATAAGAAAACAAATAAAAAGAATCCAAATTGTCTGCATGCATACATCATGGGAGAGAGGCAGAGACTGGGGACAGCGTAAAGTCTGATACTGTATCTGGGCGAGTGTTACAGGATATAATCGCCACTATCCGACCGCATTCCGCTGAGCCCTAAGATATCTCCATCAAAACAGATCTGATTCAGCAATAGTGCGGTGTCCTAACAAAGCCTTACACAGCAAAGAAAAGATATAACACAAGATCATGTTTTGGATTAGCCTGCTCGACTATCACTTCCCCACCTGAGCATAAAGCACACAGCATCACATAGACACATGCACACACACACAAACACACACGCACACACAGTGAGAGAGAGAGGGGGGGAGGAAGAGAGAGATTATTTTAGGCAAATCAAAATCCTTCCTGTTTAATATGTCATTCAAACTCTATTCTGGCAGCTGTTGTATATCGAAAGAAGATTACAACTCTTCTCATCAACACGATGAAAATAGCTGACAACAACATCAACATTACCATGGATTAGCAGTACACTAATAGGACAAGACAATATCTGATTTAATACCTGCTTTGTATATGGCTTTTCGTTGTGAATCTCATAGTAGGGCGCAAGTTGTTGCAGGATCAGATGATTGTCTTGAATCTGTCTTAAAATATAGCTATTTAAACAATTAAGACACTTTTTTTAATTGATTTTTAATATTTTAACTAAATTAAAAGGTAAATTTGACATACACGGTTACAAAACACTGCTGAGTAAAGATGGAAAGCTTAAGCAGGAGCAGTCCATTCAAAATAGCCAACTCTTCATATTCAATAAGTGTGCAAGACAAGAATATCTATTTTTAGTACAATTTAAGGTCAGATAAAAGTTGCTGTCATATGGAGAGATCTCAATGTGTCACATTTGAAGAAACAACTTTCAAACAATATAAAATGTTGTGTCTGCATCTGTTTAACATATCTGACCAAACCCTGTATGCCTATCATTAAATAAGTAAACACAAAAAGAAGAGATTGTATTGTATCATCAAAAAAAGGGGGGACAAATTGACACACTAAACACTTTATTGAACACTGTAAACGGTCTGTGCTTCAACTGGGCTTTCATCACTTTATGAAATAGTTGCTATTTTTCCGCGATGTTTCTTTACTTTTAGATTTTTTTATTTTTGGGGCAATTACTATCAAATCTGGAAATCAGATGCCAGTTTTAAGAAAAAGAAAGAAAAAAGATTGATTCTCCTTTGTTCACACACTGTGGCAGACAGACGCTTCACTAGATGGTTTGATGACAAAACAAAACAAAAAATCTTCCTATATCTTACTTGACGAACCTGCTCCTGAAGAAACGAGCGACATGACTTGAGTTAGAATAGAAACCTACCTTACCTACGAAGTACAAATTCTCCCACCCGGAGAGGCCCGGTGCATGGTGTGTGCTCAATCGTGTTTGTTCTTGGTACAAAAGAGTCCGAGGGATACGTGCGTAAGGAGAGGAGCGTTGACATTGCCGAGTCCTGTGCTCACATATAAGACTGAGCACAGAGGACAGTGTAGCCATTCAGTTACGAGGGGCCTTCCACCCCCCCAATGAATCCACCGCTGACAACTTTGCTGTCTGCAACCTCACTCATCTCGGTCTGTCACTGCTGCGGCTCAATGCGCGTGTGACAGCAGTCATTTCAAGTGGCTGTACAATACAATACATGACCCCCCCCGGGGTTCTGACGGCTCCGCTCGCCGGGTCAACGCGAATCGCTTATGATCACCAAACTGTAAGCGTGGGTGGGACCACGATGTATTTCCCCCGAACTATGGAAAGAAACAGAAACAGGCCTTGGAGTTACAATGTGTGTGATTGTGGCAAATAAATCACGCCGCCAGTGACCATTTTCCACACCAAATGGCATTAAGACCAGTAGTGGTGCTCCGCCTTCCACCTCAGTTCGCAGCAAAGATGCAAGGTGGAATCAGAAATGTTGGCCGAAAAAAAGCATTGGGGGTGAACTTGCAAACAGGGAGGCAGACAATAAAAGCTGTCATCAAAATGATTCACGGAGTCTTTATCACAGCAGCAAGCCACAGTCAATCTCTGCTTTAAAGCTCCCCAGTACTGATAGCACTTAACTGCACTGTGCCTTCGGTACTGAAGTCAGTGTGCGTCCTCTAATGACACGCGTGTGTCTGTGTGTTTGTGTGTGTGGCTATAAAATCACAGCTTCCTAATCTCCTAACTACCAGACAATAACAGATTTGTCTGTGATAAAATCCCGGTCTTTACACATGTATGTCCTATGTCTGTCGGTCTGTCTGCCGGTCTTCATATGCGCGTGTGTGTGTGTCTGCGTCTATGTGTAGTAAGCCTGTGTGTGGCTGTGTGTTCCCAGGAGGGTCTTTCTGATGCACGGCCGTCCCCGTGTGTGTTTGTGTGAGGAGCAGATTTAGCTTTGATAAAACCCTAGTCTTTAGTGGGATTATCGGTCCATCCCCAGACAGCGGCATGCTGTGCATTTATGGTGGAAATAAGTTGACAGCTAATAGACAGACAGACAGACAACTGGCGATGGCTGTTATTGGAAATCGTGTCCCCATATCCATACGTGGGCCAGGACCAAGGAGAAGTAGAAGGCAATATCTTCAGGGGCAGTTAGACATGCTGCACAACACACCATGCAAGCTCTCATCCAATGAATGTTGATTTGGCGCTTGCACTTACTTGCTTTCCAATTGATTTGTCATACTATTGTCTGCGTTTTGGTTTTGACTGCACTTAAATCCCAGAGGGCAAATTGTGCAGGAGGCAGAAAACAATAAACACGCAGTGTGGCACAAAACAAGGCATTAACATTTAAACCCAAACATAAACTAACCTAATAGCAATCTGCATCACAAAGTCCTGTCTTCATTTTCCCTCCGAGGATAGCGGCTATTAAAAATTGTCTCTGTATCATTGCTTTTTTCCTCACTAAAAAGCAACGGCTTTATGCGTTTTAGACTCATTTCCCACATTGCGGCACATTTTAATATTACTCGCCAACAGTTACTGACTGCCTGGTTTTGGATTATTTCACACTATTGCAAAAACATTCGTCCATTAAAAGTTCATATGCTGGTGGATGCAGACTGGCCAAAGCAGTAAGAAAAAAAATCTGCTCTCTAATTGTTTGCCAGGGCAAAACTTGTGCCGTTACCGCGCTTGCAGTTTAAAATGCTCCCCGACAGAGAAGAGCCTTTCGGTTAGCCATCTTATTGGCCATAAAGAATAAAGGAAGCTCTGGAAGTCTATGTATTGTCATAAACTCAGTCACAGTCAGAAATAAAACGACTTCTCCACTCAGGGACGAGAGATTTACTATAAGCGTAAGAGAGGTGGATATAAAAGAATACTGCAAAGCTTTCTGGGTGTCTTATTGGTGTCCTTTTCATCTCCCAGCCTTGCTCTTTATACCTTTTTTCTCTCAATATTTTACTATCTCTTTTCCTCCCTTCCTTTCTGTCCATCATTACCCCCCACGTCTCTTTCCCCTGCTTCATCTCCCTCGGTTCTCTCTCTATCTCTCCCTTCCCCTCCTTCGCACGCTTTGCCTCATGCGCAGTCATAAAGAAATAATGTATTCCCGTCCCCCAGCGCCGGTATGTATTAGCATGCCAGCAGAGCACGCTAACTTATCTCGCGGCTACAGGCGCCGAGTGGTGAAAACTAAGCTCTGATAGTGTGCAACAGGATGACCACAGAATGCCTGTAGCGAGTAGAATTAGGACCGTCGTCACAATTAGTGACGGCGGTCCTAATGTTTCACTGCGCTGTATGTCGCTCTACTGTACTCCCGGCGCAGTGTCCTGTGTGACTCACTGTAATTCAGGGAAAATTTTTTTTTTTTTAAAACATTATTGCTGCGGACTATACTTCCTCCTCTTCACCAATTTCATCTCACTCCCATTTCTGTCGAGGCGCATGGTACGCGACGTGTACAAAATCTGTCTGAGCGGCTGTTCCTCTTTGAGGCTCAAAATATATTTGTCCATCTGTCAGCACTTGTATCAGTGCATCAAACAGTGTGTATGCGTGTGTGTGTGTGGGGGGGGGGGGGAAGGGGGGGGGAAAAAATGAACAGTGAAAAGAAATAAGTAGGATTGTGAATGCACTGTGTAAGGATATGCAGTGTTGGGTCAAGCGCCCTCCGATGTATGAGTATTAACTGCTGTAAAAACAAACTGGACCTTAACTGGCCTGCACATAAATGCATTCTAGTGATTTGTATGAGGGACTACAAGCTGCAGTGCCCACAAGCTACATGCAATGAGTAGCACAACTAAACCTGATAGCTTCCCTGAGGCTGACCACAGGATGTCTGAGAGAATTAGGCTTATGCTCGTGCTTAGTTATTCTAGGCATAATGTTGTATTCTAGTCTATTGCACTAACATCAGTCCAGCTCGTGGACATGTTGTGCATTAACAGTCATAAAACTGGATACGAATAGTGCCCATGTAAACACTGTCACATCTGCAGAATGGGTGTCATTGAGCCCAAGGTACACTACTTTGAGCCCCCACACAGCTTGGTGGTTCTCATATGTCTCCATCAGAAAGAAAATAAAATGCTTTATATTAGAGTAATGGCAAAATACAGATGGACGAAAGATTATAGTGCCACAGATTTACATGCACATATGCTGCAGAGACAGGGACGGTGTGAAACCATTGCCCATTTTAATGAGCAATCCAGCTTAGAGGGGATATTGAGACTTCAGAGCTGGAAGATGCCGCAGATTGCTGTGTTAATGTTGTCCCCGTAACTCCGTGGATTATGTTTAAAAGCTCAAAGTCCCACTGGGACATTTATACAAAAAAAAAAGTATGCTCTCATAAAGTGTCCACCAAATGGCAACTGTTATGAAAATTGCACTGTACTTGATAATGGCATTACAGATAAGCAATGTAATTAGGCTGCACACAGTGGGGCATACTGTAATGTAGCAGAAACCTTGCCTGTACTGTGCCTATTAAGAGCTCAGTTCTGGGCATGTCACAATGATTAGTTTTACTAACCCTGATGTTTCTGTTCCCCCCACAAGTTCACTAACTGGATACTGGATTGAGCCAGCATGCTTGTAATCCACATGCACAGCAGGGCAGCGGAATAGGGAGAGAGCTCAAAATGTTATTAACGTAATTTTTCCTCTTCAGGGATGTCAGATCTATTTGCACATCTGTAAACGGAAGAATCTCTATCTGCTTGTCCGTCTGTCTGACTTCAAACATTGGTGTGTGCATTTTCAGAGGAACCAAAGGCGGATCCTATCAACAGTTCAGTATTGTGGATGAGTGGCTATCCATCACTCTATCATTAACATGTACGCGTATGAATAGAAATTGTTATATCCTGTTAAAAGTCGCAAACTACAGCAAGTGAGAATAGTAAGCACAAACGTCATTCAGGTCCATCGTACATGTTATGTATACAGCTGTAGATGAAACAAGGTGAAACAGAAGCAGAGTGAGCTGTTGCTCTGGTGCGTCGTCAAGAGGAAATTGACTGCGAACACTCCCCCTCCACTTTCAATCACAGAACAGCTTTTCTCTCTCTCCCTTGCGTCCTCTGTCTCCCGGTTATTACAGATGCATGACTCATCGGCACCCACACCCTACCACTGACCTATATCTGTCTCACCTGTGTCACAGTGCTGCCTGACCCACATTCCCACTGATCCAATGATTTCCAGGCCCTGACTTGGGCCCGTTCCATAAGAACAGGAGGCGGTGAATTTCACCATGGCTACCCATTAATGTAAACAAGCAAAATGACCCACCCACGGCTTCACTCCTCAACTTATTCCGTGCAAATGCTTACAGTGATCGGACATGGTACGATCAGCGGCGCACCACGTCACAGCCAAGAGCAACATCTCTGTATCCCTGCCTCTCTCTGCAGCAGAGTACCGCATGGTGAAAATGTGATGCTGCAGGACCATGTGGGCTGACATGCACAAAGAGGCTGGAGGTGGAGCTTGGATGCTGACAAGTACCACCGCATGCTCTCATTGGCTCTCAATGACATCACCGCAGAGAGAGTGAAAGCAATGAGTCTACCTTTCGATCTCTCCCTCACACTCACTCACATACCGTATAAAGTACAAAGTGAGAAGGCTGTTTTCTTTCGATTTTTTCTTTCCAATGTCGAGCACATTTAACCTAATTAAATGCTGCATGAAAATACCGCAGAATACAAAAAGCTTCCTCTTAATTCTTAGATGCCGACCAGTAAGGTTTGAGGAAATGTTTCTGGTACTAAATCAAACAGAAATGACACCACACTGCACTGCAGTACAGCTGTTTGCATCGAGCACCGACATCACGGAACATCTCGAGGCAAACGTAACACTGAAGTAAATATTGAGAAATTAATTTAGCCCATCAGACTCCAATGTATATTGAAGTTAAATGTGCTAAACAGAAATTTTGCCCGTGACATAATGAATTAATCCAGATATGACATCAGTCAGGAAAATGGTTGCTATATAGTTATTAATTATGAACCAATCTGCATATATTGACCTCGGCAGGGCGTAAAGAGTTATGGCAATATTACAACCCATCCTCTGCAAAAACTCATCGGATACGGAGGAATAACACAGTTGACATGGTGGAGTGTGTGTGTGTGCGTGTGTGTGTGTGTGTGTGTGTGTGTGCGTGTGTGTGAGTGTGTGTTTGCGTGCGGGTGCCTGTGTGTGTAAATTGAGGGTTGGACTGCCGTACCAGCTTCAAAAACAAACAAGTGGCTGAACAAGTGCTACAAAGTGTTATTACTTACCGAAGCTGAGGGCCGAGGAGGATGCAATATCCTTCTATCCCCATGACTTTGGCCTGGGACATGTCTGGTGAAGAGACATACACAGTTCTTATAATCCTCAAAATGTTTCCATGAGCTTTAGATTTCCAAGTGTGCCTAAAACGTATCCCACCAGGCACTGAAGCCGCTGAGGTTTAAATCCTTATGGAATGAGTCTTCACCTCCTCCAAAAGAAAATCAGCACAGTCTCTTAATCCTCCTCGGAGCTAAAGGCTGTTTGATAGGTGACTCTGCACAGCGTCCGTTTGGATTCCAAATATATTTGCTTTCCTGGTTAATCTGGAGGTAAAATCCACCTAAGGGCACATCCCAGAAAATCAAGAACACAAAACTTTATGTCAATGGAATAGATTTGCAAAACTGGTAGGAAAAAAAAGGCTATTAAAAATGACATGATTAATTACATGTATAAAGGTTATCTAACTAAGACTTTAGAGTAAACACGCAAAAGTTGGTTTAAACAATGAACATTTTGAATTAGTTGAAAAAGTTGGAAAAATGATCTTGATCAAAAACATATATAATTTACAGAGTGCAAATGCAATTTGGTTTAATATAATAAATCCAGTCTTTAAAGTTAAAAAACAGTTAAGGCTAGGACCACTGTACAATGTAATGCAGTTAATTGAAACAAGTTGTTTGGCCACACCTTCAAATGATAAAGAAAGTTCTATTTGAGGCAAATGTATTTTTGTTATATTTTAGATATGAACTAAAAATCAAAGTTTGTCTAATAAACGGCAAGACAGCAACTATTTGTCTTGAAATAGCCCGGTGGGTTCTAAACTAGCTTTCCAAAGAATAAAACAGAAATAAAATCTCAAAACTTTGGAGATTATACAATACATTTAAAAACAAAATCTATCCCGTAAAATTCACTTTTAGCGTTAAAAGAAAAAGTTGTTTCCATGTGGATTTGCGCTCGTTCTTTGTATGTACTGAGAACAAAGGAGCCTTTACTGTAACAAAGAAGCTGCAGCGGCTTATACCTGTTGCTCTGTTACCAATAAACTAAAACAAGTTTCTGGCATATTTTCCAAATGAATCTAATAAGTATTCCCCCTGTGACATCTCCTTGCCTCCACACATATATGATCATGCGAGCAACAAGTTTGATTCTGAGTCACCGTTTCGTTTCTTAGACACTTTACACCTGATTGCATTGTTCTGAATTCCCACAGTGCCCTGGCAACTTCGCGTAGGACCACGAACGCCACTTGGATGCAACTCCTACTAGGGGGTGGGGAAGAAAACTATCCACAAACAATTAATGAACTAATACTTGTCACTTTGCCTTTTTCCCCAGCATGCGTCAAAGCTCCTTCTCTCCGCAAACTTCTGACAGGCAGCTGCTTTGTCTTGTGCGTCGCACCATCCCCCGAGAGACAAAAACACGGCAGCAGTGCAAAACTCCATCTCACCTCCACTGTAGCTGACAATTCAATTCTTATAGTATCGTACTTTGCGTTTATACTGCGCGTTACGGAGATGCGTGTCTGAGCATCCCCTCAAGTTCGCTCTCCTCAAAGCGCCCCGCATCAGACAAAGGAAAAGGGGACCGCTCCTCTCTCTCTCTCTCTCTCTCTCTCTCTCTCTCCCTCCTCGCTGCCTCTGTTTCTCTAAGTCTCTCTCCCTTTCTCTCCTGCTTTGTGCTCAAGTTTGCGCGCTGACGCACCAACTACAGCAGCAAGTTTTGACTGGAAATACACTCCAAAATCGAAGGCGCTGTCCCGTCCGCGGACGACTCACCTGAGGGCGGCCGGCTGTGCGCGCGTCGCCGCGCGCCGCGGAGAAAAAGTTTGGAGAGGGCACATCCAGCTTTGTGTTGTGGAGTCCCCCTTTGTCTACACGTGTGATAGATGGATGGGGCTCCTTTTGGCCGCGCCTAGTTCATTTCGCTCTCCAAAGAGTCCCGCCCTCTCAAAGTCTCCCAACTATACACACAACAATATAGTGGGGCCGACCTATGTCTGGTTACTGACAGGAGAGCAAGGTGGTTCCATTGTCTGGAGTCGGAATGTATTTGTTTCATTGAACTCGACCAACTTCCCCTCATAAGTTGATCTTATTTGTCCACTCAGTCATTCACCATCTCTCTGCCTAGCATGAAATGTGGATTTATCATATTTCAATTCATGTTAACTGTTTAAATGAAGGTTTAACAATGTTTGTTTAATGACTAACTGAATGACTCTCTCGCTTTCTAGCTGTCTATCCATCCTGCATCTCTCTCCTTTTAACGGCGAGTATCAGTAACACTAAACCTTAAAAACTCCCTGCTCATCATTTCGATATTTTTCCTCAATACTTGTGCACGTAACAGGGGCCGGCTGAGCAAAACTTTCCTGGTTGCACCGCCTGGAGATTACCATCGTGTCTGGACGGCAGCAGCAGGGGAACAAAGGAAGAGACAAAAGAAAAGGGTCTCTTTGTTTTGCAATGCACAGAGTGGCACGTAAATATCAATAATGGCGTGGAGCAGCCCAGCTGTCTCAAGGTGAAACCTTCCAAACTGAAAGGCATCATTTAGAGCTGATTTATTCATGTGATTATGAGAAAAATATGGTTCTTTCATCTATTGATGTTGTACCTGTTTTATGTTTTCACATAAACCAGAAGAATTATTCGTAATAAACACCTGCATCTTTTTAAACTACATCAGGCTGATTACGTTGCGACACGCACGCACAATACATTAGCTGTAAAAATCCATATCAAAGAGTAAGATTCCCATGTACTGAACATTATCACCATTTTCATCACGAATCCAGTCTGTTATGAACACACCTGTGGCTAATATAAAATATTAACCGGATTTAATCCTTGAACTCTGATTTTACTGAGGACAAAAGGAAATGGTAATTAGATAACTAATCAATTCTCAACATCATCACATCCCCCCATTTTTTTTTGCAAGGCACTACACTGCACTTTGAGCAAGGTGCTCTCCAGTACATGTAGCGACAACAAAAGGGAAAGTAACATCATTTTTTTCAGTGTTGGAGCAAGGGGTGGCAGTAGTGATGGAATTTGTGCGTGTGTGTGTGCGTGCATACATTCGTGCATGTGTGTGTGTGTGTGCACGCACGTGCTCTGTAGAGTGGAGTGAGGGGAAGGGGGAGTGGGCTTGTAGATAGAGGAAGTCATATTGCAACTGTGTATTCTCCTTGTCAGTAATAAGTGTACGTCGTAGACGCCTGACTGTATATTCTCATGCCCCAGAGAAATCAAACAACCAGCAACCAGACAGACAACGGAGCTACATATGCAAATGCATGCAACGACAGTTATCAGACACATTCACAAGGAGATAAAAATGAGGGGCTGCGTGCTTCCACCAGACAAACAAGCAGATGACGGGGAAAAAAGACACACTGTCACCAACAATTATCCGAGTCTCAACATCTCAGGGACACATAGACACAACTTCTCAGGACAAACACTGGAAAACCATAGATACATGATACCACCACTAATTGTCCCCCATTCGGGAGAATCCAAACGGAATGCTGGAAAACAAATGTGAAACCAACAGCAAAACACATTATGTAGATTAGTATAAGCGAAAGGTTTCATTAATGTATAATAAAGGGGGGGGGTCATACAACCCCTCAGGCAGATACAGAGAGAAGCGGTCATACCTCTCTTACCCCCCCTCCAGCCAAGCTCTTATGCCCCCCTGCTGTGGTTTTACTGGGCCACTGACCCCAGCAGTCAGTCTGCTCTGCTATGCTCTGGCCACTGCCTGCACATCTCCCGCTGAGGAGTCAGCTGAGCCACGCATGAGACTGCACACTGAACAGGCTACATACAGCTTAAAGGAGCTTAACACACACACACACACACACACACACACACACACACACTCACTCACACACACACACACGTGCGCGCACACATACAGAGAGAAGTGCTGGGGCTGTTAGGAAATTTGCAAGATTACACCACGAGATATTATCTCCTTGCATTATACATATTTATTATTGTGCGGTGCAGTAATCTGGTAATATACACCTGGTATTACGAAAATGCACATGAGCGCCGGCCTACTGTGCTCACATTAAATGTCAGTATTTACACACAGCCAATTAAGCTGTGATAAAATCTGTATATCGGCCTATTGTGTGTGATGCTGCGAGGGTTTAGTTACCATAGAGCAGCTTCATAAAATCTGTTCTGGATTAATGCACTACTGCACAGTTCAATGTATACTGGTATATATATGCAAGCGATTTCCTTTACACCTGCAAACATTGTGACTGAATATTGACTGTACAGTACAACATACACATTATACGTTTATGGTAAGTTTTACGTCTTTCGCCTGGTTCTATCTCCTCTACTGAGCATCAGAGCTCATGACACCAAGACTAATTCCTCCACACAATAGTGTACAGTATATGGTGAATACAGTGTAGCTGACATTTTTATGAAATACTAAATGTTTGCCACTTACATACTCATTACATACAGACAACTAAACGAATTGGACACGCAAAGAGTGTTCATTTAAATAATACCCTAGTGTTATTTGCCTGCATACGCTAAATGATGTCACAGATACACAAAATGATGAACTGATGCAATTGGCTTGCTACATTCAGTATGTTACATAGTACAATTAACACTTAAAGTCTTGCTATCTGAAAGTAATGTGTATCCAGTTAATACATTAAAAATGCATAGATCTATCAACTGAAATAAGCAATGGTGTTTATATTATACATAATAGCTCCACATAGTTAATTACACTAACAGCTCTGGCACCATTACAGTAATGTCGCACACACATGAAAGCTGTGAAGTTGTAGACCAATGTAAAGCTATTATTTCAAGGAATTCACAAGTACATACAGTGCATACAGCATGCTGGCGATTTGTTAAAGGCTTAAAATTGATGATGTGACATTAAAGGACGTTACACTGTTTCATTGTTGGTCCTTTAATACCACTGAGCCTGACAGGAGACAAGGAACAAGTTGGAAAAAATAAAAAATAAATGTGTTGATGCGTGAATTAGACATTGTGTTGGATCTCACTGTGGGCATGTCCATGTCATGTGGTTTAATTTTATGCGTAGAATTTAAACCATATGCACGCGCACACAAACACACGCACATGCCCGCAAATACGCAGAGACATGCACATACTGTAGACAGACAGACATGCTTGTCAGCTACGCTGGAGGGCCCTTGGCTGACTGCTGCTAAACCAGCCCTTCCCCCACAATAAGGGTCTGTCTGGGAGAGGGGGAAGGGAAATCATGACTGTCTGAACACCAGACAGCCGGCATACAGCAGAACAGTGTGGAGTAGAATAGGATAGAATAGAATAGAATAAAATCAATTGTGGGCAGTTCCCCAAACCAAGGCCACACAATTAGGTACTCAAGAAATATATCATCTAATGAAACGGGGCTATTTGTCCCCAAATTTGAAATATATGCAGCAGTAAGCACATAAAGACAATGAATTAATCATAAAATGGTGGTAAAGCAGCTCAGCTTCCTCACTTCACAGTCAATATAATTTAAGACAGACTATTCAGGGGATTACATGGGAAACGTGCAGTACAAGTCTGTCTCAGAAGTGGTGGACATTGTTAAGGGCATCCTCTTTCTAATCTAGCTCCATTGTTAATAATTATACAGTTGTATGTCTGTAATGGATTGTAGGCTACTTAGGAATGTACCGTGTGTTTTTGTGTCTTTTTGAGAATACAGATGTTCAAACCAGCGATTATCTGAGGGGCAGGTTCATTATTGTGTGTCTGTGTTGGTTCTGTTCAACTGCAACTGAAACCAAAGTAGTTACGGTTTCCATGCAGCATCAAAAAATGGCTTTAAATGATGCATAATGCTTTTGATTCTTAACTCTTTAAGCCGCATATTGATGTTGCGTGGCTGTTTAAACAGACAGAGTGATGTTTTACATCCATCATATTCCTCACTGGTAAGAAAAACTGTCCAGCACAGTTTAAATAATCTGTCTACACCGGCTTTGAGGGCCATGGTATTTCTGAGCTTGGCAGTGTCATATGGACATTTTACCATCAGGTCTCATGTCAACACTAAGTTACATCTTGAATGCATGAGAGTTAAGCCTTATGGGGGCTTAACATTAAAACCCATCAAATATGTGACACTATAGGGTCGGAATAATCTTATTGATTCTCTCTTCTCTCATTGAGTCTGCTATAAATAAATGCATCTATTTCTTGGCCCCACGCTGGTGTTGAAAGCTTCCCAGAAGCCTTAGTTTTATGACTAAGACTGCCATAAAAAGTCAGCTGTATCTATTGTACTAGAACTAGGGAAACCGGTGTGCTTTTTCACAGCATAGGTAGGAGCTTTCCAAAAGCTTGGTGGGTCATTAAAAAATCAGTGTACAAGACAGTGTTGTGTTGTTAAAATTTAAAGTTGTGCAGATGTGTACCATCCCTACTTGTGGATAATAAAATCAGTGATTGATGAATGAAAAATGGCATTTCAATAACATTAGGAACTAAACCATACAAAATATGTCCTTTTCATTTTTATTTCAAACCAAGGTACCAGCAATCACTTTCATTTCCTCTACAGAACAAGGTGATGATTGGTTTGGATTCAATATGTTACCACACAATCTGAGTGGATTTACTGGAAGCAGTCCATCATTACATTTTTCGTGCTCATTCCATGTTAACCAAATTTGGTTACAAATTCATATAGCAAGGTTTCCAATCAGTTTTTCATTTTATAGCCACTTAAATTGTGTATTGCCATATAAAACAGTTGCTAAATAAAATAAGCTGATTTAGTCGATTTGGTGGGCCTGTGTGATCTCACTACTATAACTCTTGCGGTGGGTCTTAATTAGAGCAAAGCAAAAAGTTCATGAGCGTGACTATCACAACAACAATTTGGCAAGGAAATGTTGCCTTGTTTCCGAGGAGAATTTTTTTTAAATGTTCAAAAACCAAGAGAAGAGTTGGTGAGTTTCAGTTCCAGCTGATATTTATTATCCTTCCTTGAAAAAGTTCTGTACACAAGTTTATATCAACAATCTGACAGGCAGTGAATGGACACAATTTAGCTGGCATGAGTCGCCCAACCATTCTGAGTCTCAGAAAAGGGATGGGTCCTATGTTTATGGCATGATTAGAGACAATAAATGATAATTCTACACAGCATATTGCACAGGATGGATGAAAAATAAAGTTAATATATTTAAAAATGCTTTTATATATATATAAAAAAAGAGTCCTGAACTGACCACCTTAAATGTAAGTAAGGGTGTGTAAAAGATAGCAGTTCTAGACAGTGCCTGTCTTCGATAGCAACAACATACATAAACACACAATCTTTTTTGCTTTATGATACAGTCAAATATACAAAGATCGAGTTTCATCGTTTTTTCCTCTTTTTTCTATTTTTTTTCTGAAAAACACAACAGCTATTAACCTGAATCTGAAATACAAATGCTATTCACCATGCCATAAAGATACTAAAACAATTATTAGCTAATGTTAGCCGACAAGTAGAAAAGATTATATATTCAAATACAATGAGAAACGCAGTACAAGTAGGTGTTTGCGGAACTCAAGTCAGAAATTTGAATATGCTCGATGTTATCATCCTTGTTTGCTTGCTATATCGAAAGCCGTTTTCAATCCAGTGGTTGATTGGCAAATTTGACATCAATTAATGAAAACATCAAGAAACAAGTCAAATTTAAAGCTACAATCTCCTCGTTTGTTGCCCTAGGCAAGATATCAGACAGGAAATAAAAAATAACAAGTGGCTGTTGAAGACATTGACCTGTTACACCCATGGGGTCCACAGGCTGATGGTGCGTTCCTGTGTCTTTAAGGAGCCTGCAGACCTGCACTGTAAACCGAGAAGGTAGGCTGAGACAAAGACTGGTGCTGCCTTCAAGTGCTTGGGGAAAACGTAACCACAGCATTTGTGTATCTGGGTCATTAAGCATGTCATGCCCGTAGTGATCCTACGGGATGTTCAGGGATTGCACATCAAAGATGTCTTGTCAGCGTTTGCTGGCAAAAAGTCAATCAAAGTTCTCCAAATTATAACTAAGATGACTTTTGTTATCCCTCCCCTGGTCGGTCACTTGTGTGAGTGAAAAGAAAGTTGGTGCCTTTACTATTTAAAGTAAAACAACAGGCAACAATGTGATATGGGCTGTGTGTGTGTGTGTGTTTGTGTTTGTGTGTGTGTGTGTTTGCGTGTGTGTTTGCTGGCTGTCCATACGAAGGCTTTAAAACAGGCAACAAAAGTCATATGTACGAGCTTGCCATGAGAACTTGAAGGCAGCATGAAAACCAGCCTGCCGGGTATTAAAAATGAGGAAATCCAATACAGCTGTATTAGTAGGCTACACACACCGATTGTTGACTCCCCCATTTTCCATATAGATTTGTACAAAAATACACTGAGAAAATAATCAAACTGTTTCCTCTCTTTTAAGTGTCCAAAAGTGTGTACATTTAAATATAAAAAGAAATAAAAAGTTGTGTGTTTTTAAAACTCTAGCCCTTCGCCTGAGAAGGAAATGTGACAAACACAGATATACAAACAACTGTGTAAGAAAAACAAAACAAAAACAAGATTCGATCATGTATACGACAAATAAAAAAATGATCAAGTCAAAAACGCTTGGCCCAGTATATAAATACAACATCCCATATAAAATGGCATCTGAATAGATGTACAAAAACAAAGCTCAGAGGATGAAAACATGAACATCGGTGAGGATGTCTCTAAAACTATCATCTGAAATGAACATTAAAGAATTTTGGTCCTGAATAGTAGAGAACGCTTGTTATAAAGTTCAGCACAGATTTGAAGTTGCGTTTGAGTCCTGAAGTTTGAAGAAATTACAACAGCTGGTGATTATTTCAATGTCCTTTTGAAAGAAAAACAAGAAGAGAAGAACCGAAGCGAGCGCCACCTATCCACTTAAATAATCCTAATACTAGTTTTTTTTAACTGCTCGACAGTCTCACAGAAAATCTCAGCACGAGATAGGAACGAAGTAGGCTATCATGCTTAACAGGTTTTTTGCTTTTGAGAAAATATCAAAGTTTTCAAAAGAAAACAAAACACATCAACCCACCTCGGTTTGATTAAAAAAAAATCCTTTTGTTGACACAGCACGATAAAAAAAAAACAACGTCGCACGACAGTCCTATTTCTGTACCTTTAGTGGCGAAGTTCACTTGGCGATTGGTAAAAACTTTTTGAAATGTCCCTTTTAATTTTTAAAATCAGCAACAACATTGATTAAGTGAACGGCGGACCGCGTTACGTGCAAATCAATCACAGTTAAAGTTCAGTTTGGAAACCGTCCGGTACGAAGCGATCCACTGCAGAGGACAGCCTGTGTGTCTCCTCTGGCTTATCCCCCCTCCCTCCACTGGCTTGTCTCGTTCCAAGTCCCACAGTCCACGCATCCGGAGACAAGTAGCCTACAAAAAGCTGAAGTTGATCGCTTAAAAAAAAGTTCAGCTTCCCCAGGACTTGCAGCGTTTTGCTTTAAAGGACGAGAAGGGACGGTTGGGGGGGGGGGGCTAGTAGCGGTCTGGTGTAGTTTTAAGACAAACTATTACATCCAGTGTACCACGGGGCCCCCCGTTTGTTTTTGTGTTCATATTGGGGTTGTTGTTGTTGTTGTTTTTCGCTCGCGGGACACGCACCTTTCCCGTCTCCCTCAGTACGTGAACACCAGGTTAGAGATGGTGGACTCCAGCCAGTCCCCGGAGATCATCTCGCTGACTTCGGGCGTGCAGTAGTCGGGGAACTCGAAGTGGGAGCCCCCGGAGCCGGACTCAAAGTTCAAATCCAAGTCCCTGTCCAGCACCGAGGAGCCGAAGCTCCCCATCGACATGCTGTCGAAGCTGGGGCTCGGGTTGATGTCGAGCAGGTCGTCCTCGAACTCTTCGTCCTCCGAGGAAGAGGAGGAGGAGGACGAGTGGGACGAGGCGGAGGAGTGGGATCCGGAGGGGGTGGGCGACGAAGCCCGCCGACTGCTGCTGTACGTGTGGCCGCCGTGGCGCTCCGTAGACGCGGCCCCGCTGCCGCCGCCGCCGCCGCCGCTGCCTCCGCCGGGGGAGTCGGCGCCCTCCTCCCGCCCGCTACCCGCGTCCTCGTACAGGCTCAGCGGGTCGCTGGAGTCCGCCGAGCTGCTCAGCGTCGGGCTGGCCGGCACCGCCACGGAGGACGGGGGGCTGCCGCTCAGGCTGGCCCCGCCGCTGCCGAACACGTAAACCCGCTTGGGCTTCTTGGCCTCCGGGATCTGCTTGGCCGCCGTGGAGACAGACTTGGACTTGTAGAGGGAGTTGTGGTGGTGCTCGGACGGCTGCTCGGAGGCGAAGGGTGATGATGCTTTGGTGCTACTGCTGCTGCTGCTGCTCCCGAAAAGTGATTTGTGGGGCTTGCTGCTGCCGCTGCTGGGTGATTTGGATCCGGTCTTCCTTGAAGATGAGGATGTCTTAGTGCTGGTGTTGTTGGAGCTACTGCTGAGCTTGTCCCCCTTGTCCCCGCCCGGCTTGGAGGCGCTCGACTTCACCTTCTTCCTGGGCCGGTACTTGTAGTCGGGATAGTCCGCCATGTGCTTCAGCCGGAGCCGCTCCGCCTCCCGGATGAAGGGGATCTTGTCGCTGTCTCGCAGCATCTTCCAGCGCTTCCCCAGCCGCTTGGAGATCTCGGCGTTGTGCATGTCCGGAGACTGCTCCATGATCTTCCTCCTCTCGATCTGGGACCACACCATGAAGGCGTTCATGGGTCTCTTGATGTGGCCGCTCGGGGTCTTGCACCACGCCGGGTTCTCCGCCAGCTTGTCCCCGGCGGTGGAGGAGGACGTGGAGCCCGGCGAGAGTGGCGACGCGGCCGGGTCCAGGTCCATGCAAGCCCCGGAGTCGGAGCTCGAATCCCCGGCGAAAAAGGAGAGCGCCTCGGCGGTGCTCTCCGTGTGGCTCATTTTCTGCACCATGCTGCCCGGCGAACACAGAGGCAGAGCGGTGTACTGGTTCCTTCTCTCCTTCTCCCCTCGGTCCTCCGATTTGACTTTAAAGCAAACTCAGCTATTTCGTCCCCCCTCCGCACACTTTAAGCGGAGTGGGAGGGAGAAAAAGAAGAAGAAGCGCACGAAATATTTCACTCCTGAGATGTGCGGGTAAAAACACGGCAACAGTTTCAGTCCAGAGTGGCCTTAAAAAAAAAAGGCTGGATGTGTACAAAAAAAAGTTTTAATCTCCAGGTTCTGTAGGTGTACGAACAGCCGGGACAGTGTCGCCCGACTCTCCACTGTGTACCTTGTGATCAAGTCTCTCTTCCTTCTGTGTTATAAAATCTATTCAGCCGTGTGCTGACTGAACGCAGTGTGTGGAAGCTGCGGAGCACACTGCGCGCCCGGCCTCTCACAGACCGCTCCCAAGTGCAAGTGTGTAAAGTAAGTGCTTTTCTCTGCATCAACTCTGTCCCCTCCGCTAGAAGCAAAAGCCATGCATGCTGGGGAGGAGGCGAAGAATATATAAACTCAATAAAAAAAAGGCAACCTCAGAGCGAGTTACACTGTCCGCCTTCCATCTGCAGACCTGCAGTCGAGTTTCATGCAGCCCTCCAGAGCCGGGCCCCCCTCGCTCGCATTTATCCCTTCCCGAGATACAACGGCGATAAAAATCCACCAATGGGACGCTGTCGCTACCCTGCCTCTGCGCCAAATTCACGCCCCCCTGCGCGCCCATTGGCCGAAAATGGAATCTAATAATAATCAGCGCGTGCAATGAGGAGCCTCGTGTCTGACCTCATTCCAGAATACAACAAGAAAGTTGGGTTTTTTTTAAAGAGACACTGGCTTCATGTTGTGGACCCCCCCTCTCTCCTCCTCCTCCTCCTCCTCCTCCTCCTCCTCCTCTCCTCCCCTGTCCATGTGTACACCATTAACACACACAGCTATATGGGAACATAGGTACACTCAGCCACGTGGAAACTTCTAGCCCCGAGTTTGTATTATTGTGTTTCCTGGGTTATAACAAAATAATACAAAACAAAAACAACAACACTGTGATACTGACCTCCTTTTCAGCCTGCTGTGGGCGATGTAAATGTGGTGCACACCTATATCACACACACAATGGAAAATCTAAGAACCAAAACACGTGCATCAGATGGGGGTACTTACAGTATGTTAACAATGCATCCTAGATGGAGATCACAGGGTTCGTAATCGTAAAAGCAGATTTTATATAATTAAATATGTAAATATATTTATTAATAAAACAGGTGCTCTCTGATCAGGTCATGTATCTGAACTGGAGCATGTTCAACAGTGGAGTCTCTGAAACGACTCTTGGACACATCATGATCGTCAGGCTGGTGTGAGAAAAGGCTGCAAGCCAAGCTGCATGCACTCCGCCTCTCTCTCTCTCTCTCTCTCGCTCGCTCTCTCTCTCTCTCTCTCTCTCTCTCTCTCTCTCTGAGGCGGGGTTGGGCGGTCTTTTGTCACACAACACGCATTGAACCCTTCTCCTGCACACACACACCACACACAGGACGGGGAGGCAGGCAGGCGCTCTGTGGGAACACAGTGTGTACCAACACACGCATCAGGTATAATTTACCAAGTAGAGTGACATAAACAGGACAGAGAGATGCAAGGCACAGCAGATTGGACCCAATTTGCCACAAAACACAAACTTATTGCGTATTTATATATATATATATATTCATATGTAACAAGGCAATTACTATTCCTATTATCAATGGGATCTTGCTTTTTCCCCCGAAGAAACACGTGAAGTGCCATCATTACAAAATTCAAGTTATAATAAACTAATCACAATACAAATCCTAATTTCTAATTTGTTACTACCTTAAAGGTTTTGATGTAAAAGAAAACTAAAAACACACATTTCGATACTTAAAAAAAACTCGGCCTCTCTTCGTGAATAATGAGCAGTTTATAAGTAGTTATAAAAAAAAGAGGACTGGGGAGACGTGATACAAGCAGACAAAGTGAGTAAAGGCAGCACTGAGGTGACGCTAGATGGCGTCGCAGAGCCGGAGAGGACTCAGCTCAATAATGCTGCAGATGATTTAGGCAGGGTAACAGAGCTCAGGCCCAGCATCCAGAATAGTTACAAGGGGTGAATTACATAATGCCTCTGTGAGATAGGGAGGCATAGGCACGCGTGTGTGTGTGTGTGTGAGTGTGTGAGTGTGTGTGTGTGTGTGTGTGTGTGTGTGAGAGAGAGACAGAGTTTTAAATATGAATGCTATATGACTGTGCTAAGGTAGAGCAGGCAGTGAAATAAAGAAAGAATAAAACACTTTGGAGTTGGAAAAAATCCTTTCCGTAATGATTTTAGCTTCTAAATGCCACTGAAATAAGAATTGAATTGGAAATGAAAAGTGTGTGTGAGTGTGTGTATGTGTGTTTCTGTTCAGATGGTCAGATGCCCTGTATCTAGACGAGAGTCAGAGGTGACTCGAATCACCACTGGGAAATTAGTATGAACGTACAGTCACCAACATTACTGGATGCAATTCACTGGGTACAATTATATTCAATATGGCTTCATATCTGCGGTGCATCCAAGTAAAGCAAGGGGTAATTGGGCTCCAATTTGTGTGTTCATGGAGCAGAACTGCAAAGGAAATAAGAATGTTAACTCATAAACTGGCACAGCTCCTCAGTGCCATTTTAATAAGGGACCACAGAAAAGTGCCAAAGCATGCCATAGCGGAGCATATGCCATGAAAGTGGATTGCGACTTGGGCGGAAAGAGTTCTTGAAATCACACGCAAATGTTTAAAATGGTACTGAACACAAATGCCAGTCATGTCAAAAATCAGCGAAAACACAGTCGTAATGAGCACAAACACACTGTAAATCCCTGTCGCATCACTTTATCATTGCCAAGTGCTTTACAGCTTCTTCCTCTGACCCTTTTCTCCCTAAACAAACTCACTGCACCTGGAGTGACAGCTGGCAGGCTTTTAAAGATAACACCTTATTCAGTACTGCGGGCAGGTGCCCCATATTCTATTCTATTCTATTACGTTCTATTCTATTCTGTTACCAAACGATAAATCAAAACTTTCACCTACTTTTAGTTTCATAGTTCACTTGAATACACATCTTTTTCTTGGCTGCGCACATTTTTTTGTCTCTTTCTTTCTCTCCCTCTCCCCTTGCTTTTCTCCGTCTCAGTGCACACATTAGTATTTCACACACACGCACGCACACACAAAAGCGCACACACACAGACAGACAGACACACACACACTCACATGACCTGGAAGGATAAGTAGTGCATTCAAACTTTCCTCTGGCTTTCTCTGTCTCTCTCTTTTACTGCCATTGTTCCAGTGAGGTGCAGCTGCCACGCGAGTTGGAGTGGGTCGCGTGCCAACCCTAATCTCAACAGGTGTTCTTTTGGGTGCCCCCCCCCCCCTTCCCTTTCTTTGTCTGTCCACACTCTCTTTTTCTTTTCCTCTCTCTACTTTTTCTCCTTCCCCATGTATTTAGGTTTACAAACTACTTTTCAGGAACGTTCTTTCTCACCCAAATTAAATGTTTTGCTTTATTAGAATGACCATACATCATTTTACCAAACTACTTTTAAATGACCACACTAAACCTAGAATATAGTAGGATTTACAACACAATACTCCATGTTTTTCAAAGAAAAACAAATAAATCAATTAAAACTATTAATAATAAGAATAAGAATAAATAATGAAACTAAAGGTTGATGTGAAAACTATTAAAAAAAAGTCATTTTTTAAGACACTTTTTTTTTTTTTGTCTGAGAGCATGTCAAAGTTTTATTTGACTTTTATGGTAGGTGCATTTTGTTTCGGTGTATGACTTGGTCCTATCTTTTTGCTGCTGCACTACGCCTCCCTCTGTGTTCTCTTTCACCAGCTCCCCCATCTATCTGTCTGGATCCTCTTATCTGTCTTTCATCCCCTCTGTCTCTACTTCCCATCTCTTTGCTCTTGCTCTCGATCCCTCTCTCAGTTTAGCTCCGTTTTCTTTATTGGCATGAATGTTAGATGAACAGTGCTGCCAAAGCACCCCCCCATCTCTTTTTCTTTTCTCTCCCCATCTCCCTCTCAAAATAAATCTGATCTGAGGTCATCTGTTATTCAGAACACTGACACCATATGGTCAGCCACCCACTCAGAGTACATCCAGTCAGTTTCATGAAAACTTAAAGTCTTCCCATATTAAATATTTATGGAGCTGTATATTGACCAGCTGTCACAATCCCTACATGGAGTTTATCCTGCAAGAAATTTAAATCATAACTAGTTGAGCATAACAAAAAAAAGTTGACCAGGAAAAGTCAACAATGGTGGACCATTAAAAAAACTAAAAGCTATCCAGACGTAAGTAATCTACAAGAAACAAATATGGTAGGATCTGCAGGACAGAAGAATCATGAAATAAAAAAATGTTTGCTGATGTTTATCATTATAAGATGACATATTTCTTTTTGTTACTGCTGGATGGGAAAAGAATAGCGATGAATTGGAAAGAAAAATCAGCGTTTGGCTATTCTGCCATGAGTGACCTCTATTGCAATTAAAAGTGTGATATTTCATCCAATCCCTTGGGCAGGACCTTTAAAAATTGGCCACATACAGGTCCGTGTTACCACAGGCTTTACAGAGATACATTGAGAGGATTATCCATCCTCAGAAGTGTTTAAAGAGGTGGGAAAAGTTTTAATTGTATCATTATTTTCCATGGCATTAGACATCTCTTCACATACCAAAGATATCACCATCCTTAAAACCCCTGATTATTTTCCCTTTCAATGCCTGGCAGGCTTAGTATAATACCAAGATTTAAAGTAGTTTACAAGTTTCATGTCTCAGCAGTGGAAAGAGAAGGCCTCCCTCTATAAAGGCTGTGGTGGACACATAGATCTATATTTTAAAAGTAGCTTCTGTACATTTGGAGAAGTATGCAAGTTAATCATAAAAACAAAACAGGGAAGAAGTTTTGTGTGATTTTGAAGGAATGTGGACACAACAGCGGGAAAAACCCCAACGTGCACATACTTCACCGCAGACGTTGCCCAACCATTGAAACCAAAATTGTGATGGACCATTAGATTACCCCCTACTGTCCCCTTTTCTCAGGCAAGGCAAAATAAACTACCTCATGAAAACATTATCCAGCCATTTGAAAATGGGCCCACGGCGTGTATCACCAAACTACGGTCTATTCGATCAGACCATTTGATTTATTATGTTTTTACTGTCATCAAAGTCAGTGTTAACTATAGTCAGTCTTTTATAACCCCACAACAGACAGATGGTCGGTTACTGTATATATGAAATGTATTTATTCAGTCGTAATTCTAAAGCTTTGTTTGAACAGGTGTTTTCAGGTACAGATACAGACAAAGATGTAGACATAAATACACACACACACACACAGACACACCTACACACACAAACACACACGCGCACACTCTCAGCAGTCAAAGTCTTATCTTATCCAGAAGGAGCAGCTGCAAAGTATAACCCCAGTTTAGCTGTTAATGATTGGTGGTGTGTATTTGGGAGTAAGTGTTTGTGTATCTATGTGTGGACTTTTTTTTACCCCTCGCCAGTCCTCCTCTTTCTCAACTGACAGGAGCTCATTATTGGTGGTCTAGCTTTGATTTGTGAAGTTCAGCAAGGTGAATTTGAGCATCTGTCGCGTTTCAAGGTTGTTTCTGTAGGGAGAGCAAACACAAGCAGGGCTGGACTATCATTGGAGTGATTAAGTGAACACACACACGCACACATGCACTCACGCACACACGCCGGCACGCACGCACACAAACACGCACACACACAAATTTCAAATGTTGCAAACCAATATGTCTAAGATTACTGCATTTACACATAACTATGGTATTTGCACAATGTTATGCACTCTTATGATGTCATCCTACAGTAATTGCTTTATTCATTTAAGAGAATATATGTGCAAAGGCACTGCAAGAATATTGAATGACCATATTATTCTAAGAATCGTGATCAAAGTTGAAGCATCACTGGTTCTGTACTTAATTCACTTTTGCTACGTTCTCTGGATTTGATCTTTTTGTGGTATCCTTCCTCTGCCTAAAAATCAAATGTGTTGCATAGCAACACAGTCAGCTGCAGAGGCATGCCTAACACAGCAATAAACTATGTCTCCGGCATCATAGAAAGCAGTTGAACTTGCATGGCAAAGCTATGAATTAAATACAGCATGTCAGTTATGTAGATATGTATGCACAAGAATATCTAAAAAAAAAAAAAAAAAAAAAAAACTTCAGAGTAAAAGGCACACAATATTTCCCACATTGACACGAACCTTCTCTGACATAGTTTAAGCTTTTTGATGGAGGAATACATTTATTTACGATTTGTCATTGTCTTACATTAGATGTTATAAGTGCTACCAATCGTGGCCATCTTTAATTTTTACACACTGTCACAACGAAATATTGCGTTAGGTTAAGTGTAAATGTGGATTTGGTGTTTTGGTCCCAATAGAGTGATGCTGGAATATACTGAGGAGGGTGAGTAAGGTTTGAAAGGCTCAGGCTGCTGACAAGGACGATAATCTCACTGTCATTCTGAGAGTTAACATTAATGTACTGAAGCTGTTTGCCATCTGACCTTCAATGTGCCACAGTGTCAGACACTATGTTCTCTCATTGCACTGAATGATTGGTCACCATAGATATAACTTCCGTCTGCAATGCAGTGCTGTTGAGTGACTTCAATCTGAAACACATGTGTGAACAGTGGGACGGAGGTGACACTGTGTGCCTACGCCTGCATTTATGTGCATTTATGTGCATATACCTAAGATCATTTGATGTGTGTGCATGTGTGTGTGTGTGCGCTCGTGTGTCCAGTCAGAGGTGACCAGTTGTCATTGAGGTCTGACAGAAACCAGGTATCAGAGAGACATGGTGTCACCCTGTCACTTCCAACCGTTACTCTTGGGAGGCTGTGTGTGTGTGTGTGTGTGTCAGCGTGTGGGTGGCTGGCTGGCTGGCTGGCTGGCTGGGTGGGTGTGTCATATTTCTCTTGAGACCCCTCCTAACCCCCAGGCTGACTGCGTGGGTGACACACATGGAGGGGTCCCCAGAGTGAACCTCAGGTGATGAGGCGGCAGCGTGTGTATGTGGTTCACATCTCTTGAGATACACTACCTCCTTCAGAGCATGGATGACACACACACACACACACATGCACACAGGCGCAACCAGAGATGGCTTTGACGTAACGGAAGTTGAGCTCTGCTCTTTCAGGAGCTTGATGGTGTAGTCAGTCGATATCAGGGTCAGGGTCAAAAGAAGGAGGGACGGGGAAAGAAAGGAAGAAAGGAAAAAAGAAAGTTACGTTGAATTGAAAATGTAATCATATTAAATTAGAATAGTACAATAGTATATATATATAATATATCTGCGTATTATGCGGTGTGTATAAAAAGATGTCATGCAGATGTAAGGCAATTTCAATAAAAAAAAAATGATACGTTATCTTTATAATCTGGATTAATGGTTGTTTGGCATGATAAGACTCATTTAGCTTATTTGACAATAACCGCAAATGAGCAATTTTGTGAAGTGAGTGCGTTATGTTGGAAATGTCAGATATGGTGAGAGTATTGCAGTTTGTAATTCACTTTTAGAGTTTGTCTTTGGATTTCTGTACCAGAGCGGAATATGATTTCTATCTTCTGTCGTCTCCATATTAGAAACATGTTGAATGTAATCTATCCTCCATCCAGCAATGTGACAAAGTGCCTTCTCACCAATTACTCACTGCCATCTCCCTCTTCACACGTGGCAGGCATTGGATGTGGCTGACGTGTGTGTGTGTGTGTGTGTGCGCGCGTGTGACACAGAAAGAGATGGACAGGAGGAAATAAAGAAATGTGCAATGAGAGCCGGAGAGATTACATCATGGAGAGTAGTTTTAAAGATGGTTGTGACATGAGTTTATGCTTTTTGAATGACACATCTTCAATCCTCTGACAATTGCTGTAGCTAACCCTCTGTTACGATGGTGTTTTTTTATTCTGCTATATAAACGCCTACAATACTTTGCAGAACAATATTACAGAAATAATCCCACCTCTGTCCAGTTTATAAATCTTTAAATGTTGCTGTTCGATACGTCCGGTCGGTGGAGGAGGAGCTGATTCCACATCCATGTGTAATCACACATGCAGTTTCTAACGGCCGATATATGACTTCCCACATCAGACTGCTGAACATGCCCCATTTCCCATCCCCCTTGAATGCTTCTTTAAATGAAAACATTACTCACTGCAGCTATGTTTATGTCATGTGCTCATAGGGTCGACTGCAGTTGTACACATTTTTTCTGTTTGCAAACGAATGCAAAGATGGGACGTAGCTAAAAAATGACATGCATATATGTATGTATTTTGGTCGCAGGTTAAGCAGATAAAGCCATTACTGCTGAGCTTCGGCGGAGCCTCCCACCACAGATGTGCACATTTACACAGGGCCTCCTGACTTCAGTTAATGCGACATGAAGGGGCAGAACCACAGCCTTCCAGATACAATCTAAGCAGGGAGGGGGAAAGGAAAACCGGTTAATGAAAACAGGATACGGACAAGTTGGACAAGGGCTTCAAAGAACAAGCAAGAACAGTTTTGAAATGTGAGTGCAGGAGCAAAGTCAAACACTCTAGAAGTAAGAGAATGGCAGCGTAAAAGCCGCTTGAAAGATGTCGACTCAGAGAACGATAAGGCAGAAGGGAACACGAGAGGGAGGGAAACCAGATCATGACCCTCCAGGACAAACGCCGCATTTGATGGAGGAAAATGACAAGATCAGCGTTGCCTCCTGGAAGGATGATAGTCATGGGGTGAGAGGATTCCTCCAGGACGACCTCAAAGAGGTCAAGGTTTTGTGGGTCGCCGAGCTAAAAAGAAGTGTAGGGCAGGTGGCAACATAGGTTGAGATGGTGAAAGGAAAGGAGATAGAGTTCACCCAGGTCACTTCGAAGCGGGGAAGCATGGACAAAGGCACATTTGTGGTCCTTGGCCCTGCTGAGTGTAAAAGAGGAATCAGAGCGCAGGAAAGAAAAAACAAATGTGATGCTCTGGAGAGAGCTTCAGAAAGGAACTGGTTGCGAAGCAGACCTGGAAGAGGAGAGTTCAGGAGCTGAAAAAAGAAGGGCCCGTATAACAGAAGGAAAGGGTAAAGGAGGTGAGCAGGGATGAGGACGAGATTCAACTCCTGATTGCGCGGTCAAATCGGCTCCAGGTGTGTTGCATTTTTGGAATAATGACTTGCAAGAGCTAGCCTTTAAGGATGAAATCAAAATACAAAAGATATTGTTTAACCTCAGAAAAAGTATACAGACAATAGGAGGAAGGGGCTTTTTGTCCTGGAGAAGCTCTAAATGGCCAGTAATTGTAAATATCTTTGTTCATATTCTTCGATGACAAAATGACTCCCATACGCAGGCCTTTCCGGATGGTACCACCGACCAGCACTGATAAAGCAAAAAAGGCAAACCTAATGAGAACAAGCCCTGCAGTGCTGAAGCCTGCACTAGTGCTACCACCTACTGAGCTGAGCTGAATCACGAGGGGGGGAACATGTCATGAGAGAGGTAGAGGAGCGCGAGGGGAAGGAGGTGAGAGGAAAATAATAGATTCTATGACTATGTGTGACTCCATCCTCTTTCTTTCAGTCTATCTTTCCATGCTGGACACTTAAAAATCAAGGGTACAGCAATGTCATGCTATTTCCCAAGGACAAGCAGCCAACGCTGAGAGAGAGAGAGAGAGAGCGAGAGGCCTCCGTGCACCGAGTGAAACTTTGTCATGCCATTATGTGTTTGCAACTCGTTAAATAAGGTCATGTTAAATGCATACATTATTTTTTGGTAGGGTGAAGCTCCAGCGTATAAAATGTTCCCCTAATGATTCCAACGTCTATGCTCCATCTGTGACCAGTTTCCACACCACAGCTGAGAAAAACACTTTTTTTGTCAGGTGGACCGGTTCACACACCTCCATCGATCACACTACATGTGAATATGTTCATCTACGGAACAATTAAGTCTTTGCCATTGAAAAGGAAATAAAGATGCATCTGTTTCAATAACGCAACATCTGCTCCTAAGATATCGTTGAGCATGGCTGAGGTATCCTATGAACACCTGGCAAACTCTTTAGAACAAAAACACACACGCACGCACACAGGTTGCCCCACAGCAGTAATTGGATTTGAGTGTGTGTTTGTGTGTGTAAGTGTGTGTATTAAACTGAATTTGAAGTCAACGGTTAGGGTAATGTAAGGTCATGGAGACACGACTGTGTGGTCGTCTCTGCTTGTAGGTGCATGTGTGTGCGTGCGTGCGTGCCTGCCTGCCTGCGTGCGTGCCTGTGTGCGTTCCATGTCTGCGTGGTCTGTGAGGTCATGATAGCCGTACGCACACCCGTTTACACACCCACTCACCCCTCACACATGTAGACAGTGTTACATGTTATGACAAAAGACTGTGGCTGACAGTGATTGATAGTTGATTGATGGCCTGAGCTGATTGCTGTGCTACAACGCTGCAGCCAGCCAGCCAGCTACACACACACACACACACACACACACACACACACACACAAACACTATCTGCCAGTCTGCCACCACAGAGTTAGCAACAGTCTGCGTTTTGCCTCCCTCACTTCTCCAAGCCAGTCGCTTTGCACTGCGGCAGGCAGGGGAAGCAGACACACACTCGCACACACACACTCTTCTCTGCTCCGCTCCCATATTTTTTGGAGGGGAAGAGACGAGGCGGCGAGCAAAAAGCTAGACAGCTTGGCATTTTTACGTATAATTTTTAATGGAGAGTGGCTGTAAAAAAAAAAAAAAGAAGAAGAAAAACGTTCCAGGGATTTCTGTTTCTTCGCCTGTGTGCTCAAAGTTTTCGGAAGAAATTTCGGAGTATCATCGTAACAGAAGGAATATGAACAACCCGACCTGCCAGCCGAAAGAGAGACAAAGGGAAAAGTGGAAGGAAAGATAAGCGATTCTGGACCTATGCGGTGGATTTTGGAAGCAAGTGGTTTTACGGCTCTTTTTTTGGGGGGGTTGGGGGTGAGATAGAGGAGGTAGGAGCGATGCCAAACGGTCCTCCTCGGTGTGCTTCGGAAAAACATTTTTTTTGCAGCAGATGACCAATCGTGCTGCGGCTACGCTCGGACTCCACCTGCGTGCTACTGCTGATACCGCTACGGATAAATCTCCCGCTCTCAATCCAGGATATAGATGCAGCCGGGCCTTGTGATTGCGCAGCTTCGGCACTTTCCGTGTGCAATATAAATCATATCCAGTGCGGTTGTATCCAGCCGGGGCGCGATTGTCCAGCAAACCGGCACCCAGCCCAGAGACACCGCCGCCCCAGTGGAGGCGAAGGAGAGGCAGAGAAATGTGGAATGGATGAATAGCGAAAAAGAGAGCTAGAGGGAGAGAGGAGCTTCCAGACAGGGTGACCTACATTCAACACTGTCTGGAGTCACAGACACAGTGAGAGGGGAGAGAGAGAGAGAGAGAGAGAGAGAGAGAGAGAGAGAGAGAGAGAGGAGAGGGAACGAGAGGGAGGGAGGGAGGCAGGTAGAGGGAGGGAGGGAGGGACGGAGGGAGAGAGGGAATGGGATGGGATGGAAAGAGCCAGAAAGCAGAAAGGATGAGGCAGCAGCAGAGAGAGAGATACAAAAAAAGAGAGAGAGAATGAGATGCTGAAACAAAGACGCACAGAAAGGCATGGAGGCAGGAAGAAGACAAAAACCTAGCTCATCCATTTCTCACTCAGTGCCTCTTGCCTTTTTCACCCCCATCCATCCCTAATTTTTTGCTCCCGTCTTCCCCACCCCCCACCGCCTCATATCGGATTGATTATTTTACCTGCTGTTCTGCTGCTTTCTCTCTCCTTCTCTTGCCATTAATCAGCCTTTTGTCTGCGATGTCTGGGGGAATGCAGCTGTCTGCGCCGCGCAGGCAGGCAGAAAAATTACCATTTACAACGGGCACTTTTCACTTCTTCCCATTCTTTTTATTTCTTTTTTTTCTCATGCTCCTCATCCTCCTCCACAAGCTCTCTGCCTCTCCGTCTTCCACACTTCCTCTCCCCCCCCCCCCCCCCCCCCCCCCCCCCCCCCCCCCCCCCCCCCCCCCCCCCCCCCCCCCCCCCCCCCCCCCCCCCCCCCCCCCCCCCCCCCCCCCCTCCCTTTCTATCTCTCTGCATCCCACTCTTGAAACCCACCCAAACCACCGGTCATCCCCTCCTCTTTTGTCAGCATCTATCTATCTCTGGGTTGCTCTAACAGTATTTTATGGTGGATTACTTTGTCTAGCTGCATGCTGTTATCAAGCGTTATTGGAGCGGGGGGTAGCAGCCCTATCCGTCTATCTGTCTGCGAGGCTGACTGGTGCGCTATGCCTCATATCTGTCAGACTTCATTATGGATGGAAAGCTGTTTGTCTGAAGGGCTGGCGGCTGCTTCTAACAGTTGTTTTTTTTTTTGTAGCTGAATGTGCACGGTGCAAAGTGTTACCTTCAAGTGTGATTGCCTTTGTGTCCAAGCATTTTTTCCATCCGGCTATATTGGTTTGATTTTTTTGTGTCCCACCTCAAGGTGAACATGCTTTTAGATTCATGCATGGCACATTTATCTCCCCGCCTTATCTGAACATATTATTTGTGTCTAGGCAGACAAGTCAGTTTTGAGGGCAGCATTGTCTACTGTAATCATGCCTTTTCCTTCACCTCCTCCTCCTCATCATCTTTTTTTATTTTTTTATATATATATATATATATATATATATATATAGTTTTCACCCTGCTCTCTCGCAATTTCCCCCATCGCCCTCCCCTGTCTCCCTCCCACTCTATCCCTACCCTCCACTTGCATGTCAGTCCTCGGGGATCAGTGTTGTATATATATATATATATATATATATATATATAGTTTTCACCCTGCTCTCTCGCAATTTCCCCCATCGCCCTCCCCTGTCTCCCTCCCACTCCATCCCTACCCTCCACTTGCATGTCAGTCCTCGGGGATCAGTGTTGAGGACGTGAGAGGCGATTGCAGTTGAAGGAAAGGAAATGACATGGGTAATGGAAGAGGACACACAGGCACCTGTCAGGCAAAATCAAGGTTGGAGAGGGGGAGGATATGAATTATTCACGAGACAGAATTACACTGCTTTCACCTTTTTTTTTTTTATCAAAATCCTACACTTCCTTAAACTCACGTAAAAAAAATATATTCTTCGCCTACAGCACATTTTATTTTCAGCATTTATAAGGAAAGCTTTCATGAAGGAATGCCATTTTAAAATCACTCAGACATTATTGTTTTGCCAATAAATAAACAACGGCGGCTTTTTTTCACTTATTTCATATGTTTACTGACATGACATCACAACCACTGTCGATGCCGTAAACACCCAATATGCCTGCTTTATAAAATCACTTTCGGGGATGGCCCAGTCACCTCACAACATACCCACATACCTCCCAATATAGTTTGACAATGCTCTGTAAAACAAATGTTACTTGTTAATTAACTAATCAACAGATAGCCTGTGTACTGTAGTACCAGATGATCACGGTGCAAGCAAGAGCAAACACAAAGGACGAGAAACCGTGCAGTGCAAACGCAACTCATGGTTTGCAATGATGGTAAAATCCACACTCTTACTATGTGTTTAACAACACACTAACAGACACAAATCACTCAACATGTGCACAGAAGCGATGAATTACTTATTAGTAAAAATGATTCGCTCCTCCTGAAATCTCCTGGTCTCAATGTTCTAGTTCCATATTAATCTGCACAGCTTTTACTTTTTTCACTCGCATCCATTAATACATTCTGTGGGCAAGGCAGTGCACAACTCACATTGCCCTGCCTTCACATCTTTGATCTCATCTTTGTACAAGAAATGGTGTGAATTTAAAAATGGAGAGTTTTTTTCTGCCCCCACTTGCTGTAGCCCTGACAGATACTTGCTTGCCTTGCTTGACAAGCTTGTTTAGGCCACTGTGCTCTTTCTATACCAACATAATAAGGTTGACCTTTACATAAACATGAATCCAATGAACCAGGAGCACTCCATAGTGCCGTCTTCCACACATCATATGACAGGTCTATTATTTGTAAATGGCAACTACCCAGTGGCTCATAGGCTTTAAGCCACTTATGGTGAATCACATTCATTTGTGCATGGCGTTGGCCGCCTGGCTGTGTGTCAGAATCACCTGCTATTGTATATATTTTCATTTCTTCCATAGAAGCTCACTTTTATCTTGTTCTATTGAAACTTAGTTTGTCAAGGCCTCTGAAATCCAAGCAAACTTACAGAAAATCTTTATGATTGCACCTTATTCCAAATGATATGGCGTGGTTTCAGTGGATGGTCCATTGTATGGAATATATGGGAGTTAATGAAAATTCTCAATTAAAGTCCAAATTGGGCTGCAAAAATGAATTTCCATGCGGGACTTCATTGATGGCAAATACTCTCTGCTTTGCACTTCCTGGAGTAATAGCATCTATTTGTGGAACGGCACATGTTTTTGGTACATTCACCTATTTATGTTCTCTACACAGTCTTCCTAAGTTCATTTTTTTTTTCCAATTTTCGAACGCCTGGAGTTTTCTGTGCACATGTCCAAATTGCTTCACTTCAAACATGCTACACACTGTATACAATGTAACTACTTCTTAGATCCAGTATGTACATATTGCATTTGATAGGTCAATATGGCATTTCTATTTCGATAAACCTTTGAGAGGCACCATGCCATGACGAGATACAGTATTGTAAATCATGAATGTCATTTAACTCTTTCTTCATTCTCCTTTTTTCAGATGCAAAAGGTCAAACAGGCATCACAAAAACTCTCGCTAAGTTCATCAAAATTTCGTCTCGTCTTACCTATCTGTTATTTATAATGTCACACTCAGTTCACAATGAGTTTAAAGGAATAACTAGTACCCCAGGATGTATCTTTGGCATGAAAAAGCTCATGAATCAAATCAACGGAGAATTGACTGGGAAGCAGTATACTAATAGAGCCACACATTTCTTCTTTTTTTAAAGTCACGTCTTTCACATTAAATAGCATTTCTTCCTGTGTTTGATAAGGCTCTATTCTTGGTAGGTGGTCAATTGCTGTATGAAATCCTCATCATATTCTTTTTCTCCTGTTGTAATATGCATTTTTTCCTCTAAATTCACTTGAGTTCACTTTTTTGTACAGTGACCTCAATAGAGTATTAAATAAAAAAATCTTCCAGGTTTTTAAATGTAGCCATTAGATTTTAATACAATTTGCCTTCAGTTAATATATCCAATGAGGGAAGCACTGATTCATAATGTACCAGGTGAGTAGTTTATTTTGGAAGAGATTCATGCATATTCAGTTGTAATCTCTCTCTCGTCAAATTTGGTAAATTTGTGACTTTTGTGATGATTAAATAAGAACATATGTACCAAACATCTGTCTCCAGAGGTGTGACAAGTGTAATAAATTAAAAATAATCTCACAACATGATTTTGAAAGTGGTGTTTTTGTCCTTCATGTGCTGCACATGAAGGTTATCAGTAAAACAATAATTTAACCAACAAAAGGTTAAAAGAATGGTGATGGATGGTTACATGAACTTCAGTTCTAAAAAAACATGATCACCGGAGGGATTTCTTTTCATATATTTATTGCATTTTTGCTAATTGTTGATATTTCAAATAAAGTATCCGACACATATTGGTATGCTTCTAATGTGGTATGCTAATTTGGTATGCTTCTAATGCAGAGGCAGATTTGTATGAAGCTATGTTTTGACATTATACAGACACATAAAAATGTATACTGCAGATCCTCTGTGCCGTAAGTGATAAAAACTGTCTCTTCGATAATCTACAGAGATAAATCGTTCGTATGTTTTTGTTTTCAGCAGCTGTTCCTGTCAGGAGGTGAGAAGCAAGTTTCATATAACAGACAGGTCAAACCAGCTTCAAACCACTGACTCAACTCAGTGACTCACACATATCATTATGTTATGTCAACAGATGTAGAGATAACACAGTTGAGCCCAAATGGAAAATTATGCCTGCAGTCACATACACAAACATACACAAGAATTTTAGTGTAGTGCTCACAATATCATCATTGTGAGACGCACAACAGATATGTTTGTTCTCTAAAGTTCAGTTGAACTCATTTAACTGCTGCATTGTTGTGTGAAGATGATTTCAATGCTCAGAATGGCAATGAAAATGTTATCTTTTCATTTCAACCGCGACCAAAGATGTGTTCACTGTGTGTGTCTGTTGGTTCTTTGTGTTGTTCATTCATTCGTTAGGACATCAGACCAATTCTTTTTTCATACTTGTAATTTTCGAACCTGACAATTGTGTGTAAGATTGTTGGGCCTTTCCCGAGCATATGTGCACATAAGTGCAATTCCAGTTTTTCTTAGTGTTTACTACACATAGCACCAGGCACCACGGGTAACTAAACGTGGCGGTGTGAGGCTATAATCGCACAGCAATTGTTAGAGAATCAATCTTCTGATCCTTTTCAATGCACAATGCAGTTCTGAGAATCTGCCAACTTGGTGCGTGTATGCTTTATTTTGTGTGTGTATATGGTTATGAACGAACGTGTATGCCAGTATGTGAGCATACAGGTCGGTAAAGGTGTTTTTATGAGTCTGTGCTTGCCTGATAACTTGTCTGTGTTCTTTTAACCCTCTTTAATAAGTATGTAGTTACACTACGCCATACAGCCTGAACACATTTATTATAACCTGGCTTGAAGATGAGTTACTGATATACAGTGTATATACAGGAGGGTGGACGCATCCAAAGGGAATTTCTGGGAGAAGACCACAAAATAAAATCTCGCATGTCTTATGAAAGAATAATAAAATAAAAGCATAAACGACCAGGAAAGCACCATAATGTGGCACACAAGAGTTTCACAGGTTCACATGCTCTGTTGTAAGTTTCTTCTTAACTACCAAAACAAGCTGGGTTGGTCCGTCTCACTTACAGCAGGGGTTTACCTCTTAAACACACATGCACACAATTAGCACATCAATATATACAGTGCACACAGGATTTCAAAGACACACACACAGACACACAGGCACACTCCTCTCCCAGACAGTCCCATATGGACTCATTAGGGGCCAGTCTATCGCCACCTGTGCACTGAAAGACCCAACGGACCATCTCTGACACTGTCAATGGACAGGAGCTGAGTAGGGAATACACATACACATACTCCCACATACACACACACACACACACACACACACACACACACACACACACACATATACACACACACTCAGGTGCAGTTTATCATGCACACAAACGGACACACACAGGCATGTGTACATTTCTAAGAGACAGATACCCACCTACTCTTGAAGGCAGGCAAGGACACAGGCTTGACACTAACAATAGGGTGAATAAGTAAACGTCACAGACTGGCTTACTAGTGCTTGTTAGATTTTTTTTATCGACACCCTTTATTTTAAAAAACTAGAAGTTGTACATGTATCTCACTTACAGCTGGATTAGTAGGGAAATACTATTTCTGTACTGAACATTACTATACTACCTCTATTATTGAACTAACGTCTTGGCCTCGAATCCCATGAACTTCCATTTAGATGGAGCAACCAGCAGAGGCTGAGGAGGTATTGTTTCTGTGGCATGAAGCCATGCTTTAAACTCACAATCTGTCAAGGTTGTATCGCTTCTCTTGCCTAATGGTAGCAGCGTCGTCAAAGAAAGACTGATATGATTATATATTAGTGGGCCTAATTGGCCTAATTTTAGAACATTTGTAGAAACACCTGACCGGTGCGTGCACTCACGCACAGTTTTAGAGTTTGATGAGCTAAACGAAAGTTTTATTAGTTGATATACTGTAGACTTACATTGATTTGGTTAATCTTGTAAAAAAAATGGTATTTAATAGGTATTTCAAAATATTTTTTAAATATGTTTCAAATGTAAATTACAAAATGTACATTAGACAAAAGTACATATAATTCAAATCCTGTCTATCTCTGCCTGACACAGAATCAAATCAGTAAGCATAAGAAGGGCATAGGGGCAATTACAGTTGGGAAGCACATGATGGAAAAACAAAAAGACAAAGGAGAAAAAGTTAAAGAATAGAACAAAAGCATAATGATCAGCTGCAAGGCCGATGAAGACTTTGAAAGAGAGTAGAAGAAAACAGAAGAAAAGAGAGCACTCTGGCAAAGTATAGTCAGTGTGTGTGTGTGCGTGCATGTGTTTGCATTATGCATGCATGTGGACACAGCTATCTCAGTGCCTGTTGGAACCTGTCTTTTTTAGTCGCTTTAAAACCAACAGTGAGTGAACACATGACTGGTCCTCACAACTTCAAAGGGCTTTTTCAGTATTAAGAATTGTTCTTAGGATAAGGCTATACATTTATTTCCACAGCTAAATCAATCGCATTGACTCCTAAATGTGATGTCAACAAAACATATTTAAATTTCAATCAACACTGGGCTGTGCCTGTATTGTTTTTCACAAAATAGACCTTTTTGCAGCAGCTGTTTGCACATGAAATGTTAGGCCTTTGAGCTTCTGTTAGACATAGGTACAGAGCCTTAAATAAAGATTCAGGACATGTGAAATATTTACCTTTACTAACCTTATACTTCTTTTTTGTAAATAAGCACTGCAATAATCAAGGGGTAATGTCACATAAAAGCCAAGTACAGTCTAACTTTAGTAATAGTTAAACAGGTGCTTGATGAAAAACAAACAAGATAAAATATGAAATACCATAAATGTGTCTGTGGAAACCTTCAGAGAAACCAATACAGACAAAATATTTCGGGACCCTTGGAAGTAGACTGAAACAGTTATCAGTGAGCACTGGACTCAGGCCACATCCACAAATATGTGTTCATTTAAACATCAAAATCTACAGTGTGGATGATTATATAAATGAGAACGTGAACGTGAGCAGTTTCTTCCAAGCTCAAAGACTCACGGAAGGGCCGAGATGCAATATCTACCCCTGGCGCCGGCGACCGTTCGGTGACAGTTGATGGAGGATCCCACTAAATATTATCATGTGACCCGACGTCCACGCTTTGGTCGAATCACCAGTAGCAAATCAACTATTTCGAGCAGCCCAGATCCCCGCAATCTATCCGAGCGGGTAAAAACCTGAGGAAGATTTGGTCAATCCATGTCTTCTGAATGCTACTCGCGGCATAGGGTGATTTGCTCAACCTCCACAGCACCGTGTGGCCTGCAGACAGCCAGGCTGAACCGAGTGACCCTTTCCCAAAGTTGCTCACAGCACGACTGCACAGCGATGTGTCGCTAATGACCCGCCAAGGACACGTTCTACTTTGAGCTGCCTCTCCGCGTTTCTCTGGAGGACGACTCACCTCATCACAGCGGGTCGTCGCCACATGGCTCCCCTCTGCATTGTTACGGTTTCCTATGCCTGTCAAGGTAAAAGCTGGAGCCGTTCGCGTAGCGGATATCACGTACACACACGCATGCGCACGCACAGGCACACACTCACACACCTAATAATAGTCTAACCTTTATGCCGGATCAGTTACTGATTCATCAATTTCAAGCAAGGTGAAAGATCCCGTTCCCTTGTTTTTGACTTTTCTCCCTCTTTTGCTCTCCCCTCGTCTTTCTCCATCCTCTTCTCTCCTCCTGCGCCCCCCCGCCCCCCCCACACTCAAACTGGCCTTTATCTGTGAACTTTGCTTGACCCTATCCCACTAATCTTTCATTCTCTAGGGGAGCCGGCGTCAAATTGCACGGCTTTAATAGAGTCTGGGAGCTAAGGGCGAAAGGAACACAGAGCGTAAAGGGAATAAGGGACGGTTTGCTCGTAGCATGGCTAATGCCAGCCTCCGTGAAATGCTCAGGAAGAGCCCTGCTACATCCTTCATCAACGTGTCTCGAGGTGGTCCTCCTCTCTCTTCACCACAAGTGCGCGGCGTCAATGGATTTCGCCCGTCCACCATTTCCAGATAAAGCCGTGAACTTGAAACTGTAAACTTTTTAAAATCCGCGCCACTCATTTCTTGGATTTGTTACCTAGTAGTGGACTCCTTGCTCCAAGTGGGTGTTTCTCTCCTCTGGTCTCTATAGCAGTACAGAAAAAAATGTATATACAAAAAAACAAAAAAAAACTCCAACATTGACCATGTTTTGACGACGTGTGCGTGTTGGTCAGCTTGTGGTGGCCTTCTTGGCTTGCTGTCGTGCCAGTAGAGTCCCCCACAGAGCCAAAAGACTGGAAGCGCCGCAGTTCGCACCCCATTCGTATTTTCACGCGTCAAAATCAGTTTAAAGCCAGTGCTGTCACACTCGGCTTGCCCGGCAAATTTTTTACAGGTTTTGCAGTAGCTGTTTTAAATAATCAGCGGGGTTCCACTCAAACTTCTTCAACTTCGCTGCCGACGCCTTTCCTTCTCAGAGGGCAAAAACACGCCGAGGATTACACATTAAGGCAGAAAAGTCTATGATCTCACCCTCCTCCCTCAACACCATATACTTCCCTTTTTCAATGGCTTCTGCTGCTTCTTTATTTGACCCCCACCAAGAGAACGAGTGGGTGGGTTGTCTGAGATGGATGAGAAAGACAGAGAGAAGGAGGACAAAACGGGACCGGAATGATGGAGGCCAACAAAGACATGGACAGGAAAAGAAACTATTATTCGCGGCCTCCGGTTTTTCTTGGTTTTGATTTCATTTCATCATCGTAAGCGCAGAGAAAAACTCACTTTCCAAAGCAAAGTTTCTCAATTGAGTGATAAATATCGCCCAATTGGCACAAGTCACATTATTTTAGAAGCTTCTCTAATCCATTTTTTGGCACGCTACCTTGGACGCTTCGATCATTATATTCGTCATAAAGAGAAATTAATTAAAAATCTTGGAAAATCACTTATAAGTTTAACAAGGACTAGAAAGACGGCTTCTATTGATTTCAAAATTCCTCTCAAAATATTACAAGGAAACTGAAGTCAGTCAATAGACATGAAGAATGTTTGCCTCTTGTTTGGCATAGTTCCCCCTTTTGAACTACAACACATTCATCTGAAGAAAAAAGACTTGTGTCTCTTTGAGAGGTGTATTTGTTTGAAAAAAACGAATGAAACCCTTTCTTCCTTTTCAGTCCTTTAAGAAAGATGCCAAGATTTTCAATTTTCCTTCTATTTCCATCCACAAACACATTTTGCCTGTTTTGGCCTTACTTGTGTGTAACCTCATAACATCAGCTTGTTGCAATCCTTGAACTCTCGATCTATCATGAATGGCTCCAGAAAAACATAATTTTCGAACATGTTGTTGGTTTTCGGTATCTTTGTTTCGCTGATTTTGCTTTTCATTGAATGCATATGTTCACTGCTTCAGTGTCATTACGTTCATAAATGTGACAACTTGCGTAGAGGCAATAACAGATAGCAAAGAGCTTTATGATGAGGATAAAGTAGAGAAATTGAGGTCACTTTTTGATCATACTTAGATGGACACATACAAATCTTGTATCTTAAGGAGAAATACATTTTACAAGTGCCCTGGGGTAGCATCGATATATATATATATATATATATGTATATATATATATATATAAAAACACTATTCATTCTGTATTCACATATGTTATTCACAATCCGATCTCTACATAAGAAACTTGGATGGAGAAACAAAGATTGTATCTTCATTAGGCTCAAACAAAACGTCAGTGTTGTCTTATACAGTGAAGGTAACTTCACACTGGAACCAGTAAAGAGAAATAAGATGCAACATGCATCGCAATGTGAAAAGAAATATCCATATAGTCTCTCTCTCCGTGCAATTTCTCACAATTTTGAAAGCTATCATGTGGGCAGGTCCAGTACTCTGTGGAAAGACTGCTGGCTCTTTGCAGCTCAAAACCGGTTTCACATCAGCAATTTCAATCAGTGTGGGCACACGGCTGGAATTAGGGATGATGGGATGCTACTCTGACTTTCCATTTTAGGCATCTGTACACTTATGTTATTTTAATTTATTAAAAAATACATTGGATATTACTTATTAAAAATAAAGAAATTGAAGGTGAACATGTTTTGCCACATAAAAAAAACTCTTGATAATATCTAGATAGGAGTACAGACCTCAAACTACACCTGGTCATAAATCATTGGTTTATATGACTGCATGTAATGGACTGCAGTGCTGATTGTTGGTTTAATGCTGGAGCACTCCTTTAAACATTCATGCAAATACAATTTTCAAAAGCTTTCTCCAAGTCTAATTTGTGGCTGCAAAGCTTTTAATTGCACATATCAGCAAGGTGCTTGTGTGCTCCTGTGTACAAGTGTGTAATGTCCTAGTGTATTGCCAGTGACTCAGTCATTAGCATCCTGCCTACACACACACACACACACACACACACACACACACACACACACACCGACAGCCGATAACAAACACACATACAAATACAGACGCGCACACGTGCCACCATCCAACACAGCGACCCACAACCCTAATGCCCCCTCCGCTGAACACACACATTGTTACTCCAATTTACACACTCCCTGCAAAGACATACACATACACACAACGTCCCATTCAATTTCACACATGTCAGGGGAGACTCCCAACCAGGCAGTCATATTAAACCAGCTCATTATTTATGCAAGGGGAGAGATTGCCAGTCCCCGATTCGCCTCATAAAATGTTAATATATTCATCGGGAAATTGTAGTCTTTTAATCTGCCCCACCAGAAAAACACTTATCTGCCACTACAGCACCACACTGCACAGAGGCTTGCTCTCTCTCTCTCTCTCTCTCTCTCTCTCTCTCTCTCTCTCTCCTTAGGCTCATTGTCCTTCTTTATCCCTCATCCCTTTTTACTATCACTTCTTATGCTTATTCCTATGGCTTCTGTTTTTCTCTTCATCCATGAGGCAGCTGGTGGAGATCAAGTATAACATTTGGGGTGCTAACTCAGCTAATGCTAAGTCATTCTCTTGTTTTGTGCATCACCGTTTTAAATTCGATTTTAGAGTAAATGTTGTGATCGTTTAAATGGTACCAATCCCATTGTGCTACTCTTCAAAATACTGGTTTTAGGCTTAAATGGATTTGGAAGAAAACAAAATAATAAAGGAAACATCATTTACTGATCCTAATAAGCACTTAGGCCAAGCACTTTGGAGAATATAGCTATAAACTCAAAACCCACAACAGGGAATAGTCTTTATTATACAGGAATGCTATTATTGAGGTAATATGCACGTTAATTATTTAAGACAAGTTCAAGCCAAACCATTGCATATTTTAACAACATAAATATGCTCCCTGTTCCTTCATTTACCTTCCCTGTGTTTTATCTCCTCCCATGGCTGGCGGACAAAAATATCTACACTTCTCCTTTTTCCTGAAAAAAAAGAAAACATTTCTATCACCTAAAATGAGGCAGTGCTAGCTAGCTGAAAATTACCTTGGTTGCTATGCAACAGCCGCATCCCTTCAAAGCCCTGTCATTTCCAAAGCCAAACTAATATCCCATAACAACCTTAAATAAGCCCTCTACCAGTGTGTGTGTGTGTGTGTGTGTGTGTGTGTGTGTGTGCGTGCACCTCCATATTTGTGTGCATTATGCATGTCTGTGGAAATTGCTGTCTGTGTGTCTGTATCTCCATCTTGTTGTGGACATCATCAATAGACGGTGGATTAGTCAGAGGCAAGTTGCTATCAGAAGTGATTTGTACAGGTAAGTAAGAAAAAAAAAAACAATCTAACTGCAAAACTGTATATACTGCTGGGACAGATTTAAATTTGATTTATGGATTTCTCAAGATCCGAAAAATAACCTGGGCATTCTTATCTTTTATTGTGATTGTGATCCCTATTGGATTCGTGACAAAACCCCGCTTAAAGAAAGTGTGACACAATATAATGTATTGACACTGGTTATTTTCAGAAGAGAAGTAAATAAGTAAATAATTTGCTGCATTGGTTTCTCGCTGTGAGGAAATGAGCAATGCAGGACATCAATCGACGACAACTGTTACACTTTGACTTTTGTTTCATCTGATCTCGGAGATCTTAGCACGTGGCTGAGCACGAAAACACCCTGGTACCAGTGTGTGGGTGTCTGCAGGGCTGCATCCTCACTCAGATTTATCACAAAGTGTCGAGTGGGGTGACAAGTTGTTGCATGTGTGCCATTTGCAGGACGAGAGCTGGTGCTCGGGCCGTGTGGTGAGACAGACTTGGGCATAGAGGTTATTTCATATTCCCTGGAGATATCGTGAGACTTAAAAGGGAAATGAAATAACCCACTTTTTATCCTTAAAGCCACAACTATGGTGCCCTTGAGAAGGCACTTGATTATCCTTGTACTTCTAAAAGCAGGATCGGAATGAGCAATGTAAGCGACAATATCCTGACCATGAAATGTACTGAAGGTTATGATCAGTATATAACACAATGGGGACACATTTTTGGTTATTGTAACCCCCCTCTGCACATACGCAAACGTTGTGCCTTACTTTAACTCGAATTCAACCACTCCGGACTCATTCAAGACTTTATGCAGCAGCCTGGCATTCAAAAGCTTCTATGATAAGCACTTTGCGATAAAATTCAATTCTCTGCATGAAAGGCATTTGCACCATCACGTGCATTTTTCTGTGCTCTACACATAACGCCCTGCCTGGGTCAAATGTATGGATGTGTGAAATCTCATTTAAACACATGGCCTTGATAGATAGGCAATATAACCTGTTCCATTTTCTCTGCGGAAATAAATGCACCCTAAGAGCAGGTCAAAGACAAGCTAAGGTTCAAAACCTTTAGCCTGCTTGTTCATGCAGCATATGGACAGTGGCTTCAAAGTGACTTTGTATTGGGCATATTTCCACCACATATTATTTCTCCGGTGAAAAAAGGAGGGTGCACAGAACATTACGACATTGTGTGTGATAATATTTCCCTCCGGTACTAATCATTATCAGTCAATCCACGGTGACATTATCTATAATTTCTGATGAACATGCAATTAAATGAGAAATTATCACAAAATTAATAAATGCATTTATTTATAATGCTAACTGGGTTAATCACGATGTCATGCTCTGACGATCATTAAGAGTGTTTCAACCGAGATTTGTCAGATCATCAGACACCAGCAGGAACAAAGTGAGGATTTTGAAACAGGAAATGACTGCCGAAAATCGTCTATTAATTAAGCTTGTAACTAACATCTGTTAAAAAGTACTCCAGGTAAAAGAGGATGAAATGATATCTATGTTAAAGCGCACACAGCTTACTGCTGTGGTTGCTGCAGCACAAATTCAGGTTCAGCAGCAGTACTCGAAGGTGTAAAAGCAGAAGATGTTGAACACAAGGTTGTGATTGCAAGATGAAGTGTCTTTACAGGAGAAAACATCTAGAAATCAGCGTGTATAAATCACTGGGTAACTTCCATGAAGGAATCAATCAATGTCCTAACTCCTCTTGGATGTCATTTCTGCTCGCTACTGAAAGCAACAAAATACACAAAACTGTTCGGGAAAATGCCAGCCTCCCTTTACCAATTATTTTTGACCCAAGCGATTTAAAAAAAAAACGCGAAAACAACATCAAGTCAACAAAATGGGCTCTCTGTACAGGTAAGGGCATTTTTAAGCCTTTTCTGTTCGAACAAACGTATAAAACCATGCGTGCACTCGGGAGAACCTCCGGTGATTTAGTCCCAAGTTGCACTTTGAGGAAAAACTTCAGCGTAAACTTTCTTCAAAGTAACAACGTTGGCCCTGACAGCATGTAACAGCCTGACCTTCTGTACTTTCCAAATATCAAAAGACTCATTTCAACACCCATTCATTCTCTTTCACACATTAATATAACACATTCCATGGTACAATAGGCCAACGTACAAACACACGCAGATGGCAGACGCTGGGACCAGTCCAATGTGTGTGTGTGTGTGCGCGTGTGTGTTTGCGTGACTGGGGCTGTAGGAGGTTGATAGGCAGTGTGTATGATTGTACGTCCAGGTCCAACAATTCGTCTATGCTTGCCCGTGGTAGGAGGCTGAATAGGCCGGTGAGTACATGAAAAGTATTAGTAGGGTGTGGGCTTGTGTGCGCATGCGAGTGTGTGCGTGCAGTGTAAGGCATACCAACATGTGTCTATATGTGTTTCACCCTAAGAACGTCTGTGTGCAATGACAGAAACAGGCTTTACTCGGTTACTCAGTATTTCTGGCACGCTGATAGAGCTCCCGAAGCCATGAGAGTGAATAATATCCAGCAGACCGGGGAGGCCTGCTCAGATTCCGGAGCCAGCCCTCTCTGGTTTGATAAGATTGTGTTAGCCACCACCTCGCGCCGCCTCAGACTTCAAACGGTTACATATTGCCCTGGAAATTGTTGCGGCGAGCGCATCAGGCAGATAAATTCATTTCTGATCATACATCTAGCTCCATTTATTTATAGTACCAGCAGCCGGCATGGCAATGAGTGAGGGTGAAGGAGGAGGAGGGGAGGAGGGACAGCCGGAGTGAAATAAGAGAGATGGCGAGATGGAGAGGGAGATGAACGAGGGGAAGACGAGTAGCTGTACTCATGCGAGCCCTCCACTCTCCTCCTCTCCTTTCCAATCTTAGCTTTCCTCCCGGTCATTTCACACTCGCGTTCCCCTTCTTCATCTCACGTCACAGCTGAGCAGTGTGTAGACAGCAGGGCCACATGAAGAAGAAGAAGCAGAAGAAGAACACATCATTTAATGTGTTTATTTTCATTTTTTTATTTGCACTTAAAGCGCATCGCTGCACTTGCCTTCTCGGCGAAGGGGCCAATTGGCACAGCTGATTTCCTGCTCGCCCTCTGTATATACGCACACTGCCATGAGTCTCACAGGTTGATCACCCCACTCAACACCACTGGCCTCAGCCTTGGATAGAAGGCCTTTCACGCGAGAGAAGATTACGTTGCTCATTTCCTACCAGACAATGGTATAGCTCTAAGAGGTGAAAAAGGGCAAAGTAAGTAGTGTCTCGACAAAAATCAAATCTCCTCAGATGCTGAATGGTTTATCCTCATCTCAAAAAGTTATGGCAGTTGACTCCTATTTTTGGTCCCGTACATAGAATATTCATCGCTTATCATCATCAACTGCAGATTGAGCACATGTCACGTTATACGAAATTGCTCGTCAGCTCGTTTCGTGACGCATTGTGTCTGCATCATTTTGCATGTTGTTTTGATCTTTGAAGATGTACATAAATGCAGGCAGCAACACCCCTGAGAGAAATCACGAAGAGGGAGGCCGCCTTTCACAGCGGCACATCCACTCACACGTCTCGCCTGGTTTATAAGCACATCATGGTCCCAATTTCCAGAGGAACATTTACTGAACAAAGAAACTTAAGATGACTTTACGTAAAAAAAAAGAAAGTTGTATCACATCTCTGGTTATTGTATTGTAATGAAAGCATCGACATCTTTTACAAGATCCGAAGAAAAAGAATCCCATCCTCACTGCTACCCGTGTCTTAACAAGGTCACAGCGTCGGCAAGAGAGGAAACGGGCTTCCATTATGAGAAACTGGCAGCGCGTCGCACAGCTGTGTGTGCGTGTGTGCGTGTGTGCGTGCGTGCGTGCGTGCGTGCGTGCGTGCGTGCGTGTGTAGTAGTGCGACACCTCATCAGGTGGTTTCACAAAGCTGCGGTGTTCTCACCGCACTCTGCGCTGACGCCCGTGCAAACTTCCTGCCTCTTCAGTATTTTTTGTCCCCCTGTCCCCAGTCTACGCTGTCACTCGTGTACAGCACACATCACAGCCTTTACAACTCATTGACCTAAACATAATGACGCATTTTCCTCCCCCCGAAGATGCCGCTCAATTACACGGGCGGCAACTATTTGTAGATTGAAAAAGCCTTTTACCTGACAAAAAAGCCCTGCACTCTCCCTCTCTCCCTCTCTCCCTCTCTCCCTCTCTCCCTCTCTCCCCCTCTCCCCCTCTCTCTCTCTCTCTCTCTCTCTCTCTCTGCAGCAAATGCGTGATGACATTTTTATGATCATTATTCTTCCACCTCCGGGCTCATAGGAGGAGGTAATTGGCAAGGGGACAGTGGTTGAGCGAGAAATTGCATGCGCCGTGTGAGTTTATGTGTTGTAAGTGAGAAGAAAGCGATCACGTCACGTGGCTTTACCCTGAGTCGGACTCCAGCTTGTTGAGTTGTGTGTTTTCAACAGCACCGCTTCTCTTCCTTTCACGGAAAGGTTTATTAAACTGGGACTGAGGGACCGAGGATGTGAAATGCAGATGTTTTTTATGGACTCATGAGAGGCAGACAGGACTCTCCTTAGGATGGCCAGGCGTCATCTAACAGGGGTAATTGTATTTGCATCGGAGTCAAGATTAGACAAAACGTGACACTGGATGACTGCCATCCCTTTGGGGAGGATGCCAGCTACCACCGGGAGGAAACACTTCATAAACACCAGGTATCCAGGGGCAAGGTGGAGAACAGCAAAAAATGGAGTTTGAGATGAAAAACAAAGATCTTACTTTGGACTGAGACCAAACTAATAATAATTCTCTTCAGAAATGCGTGATATTACGGCCGTGGGAAGGCACAGAAAGGCAGAGTTTGAAGAAGACACGTAGTCACACCGTTATGAGTACCAATTGCGTGGTATCTGCCATGGTTCGCGGCCTCACCATCGGCGCACCAGTGTGAGGACGACACCGGAGTCACAGCGAGGGAACGAGCAGAGGGTGTGTGCGTGTCGCGCTGACAGCCACCACCACGCAACGTGACAGTTAGTCCTGTGCATTACAGCCGCAAACTCTCACTTTAGCCGCGGAACCTTGACCTTTTCAACACTGGGAGTTCACACAACAGCGCAAGACAGGTGACATGTCAGGCGAGCAGCGTGCGATATAATGAAGCAATTAATGAATGCTTTATCAAGGCGAGGTACAGTATCACAGTAATGACAGCGGGGGAAAAGACGGACAAAGTCATTCCCTGGTTGTGACAGCACGAAGGAAGCCTAAAAACCGCAAATGATCTAAAATCCTACAGAAAACACCACAATGTCCGCAAAATCCTATTATATTCATTATTCCAAAGCATGGCGTGCAATTATGCAGATTTTAGGAAATCACTCATTACTTATTAGGAAAAAAAGTGAGTTAAACCCCCGGCCATGTCAGGTTAATATGTGCGAGTTATCCAAATTTGCTTTTAATTGCACAGAAGCAGTGAGGAATTTGTTATTTTAAAAGGGTTTAAACAAAACTAAGCAAGCTCCAAAAACTAGCCTGCTCACATTAAATTATAAAGTAAAAAACAAACAGTCGGTGAAATTTCGACTCCGACACATTCTAATTATTGATATATGATATTTTTTTCATTACCGGCGATGGAAGGGGTCCATAACTATCTGCTATGCAAAATATTTTCAAATAGCTTCCGTGACACTTGACTTCTCTTATTTGGTATTTGTCCAATGTCAATCATCAGCTATGTGCGATAGGCCCTTTTTTTTATAACCGCAAGCCCTGAGAGATTAAAGTCCTTAACCCTCAAATACAAGATAATCTGCGTTGGCCATTCCGTTTGAATAATCGGAACAATACACGAGTTCGCGATTACAACGAGACTCACGTAGCTTATCCCCACTACTTGGCGACCGTGCCCCGCACACAATACATGCAGACAGGTCGTGAGTTTGTCGCATGCCATCCGGCTTGAAGTTGAAGTGGGATACGTCACAAAGCGAAAGGCTACGTGTGTAAATATTAAAAAGAGATGGACAGAGCGTAGAAAGATGGAGTGGAAGTGGCGGAGGTGTCGGGGAAAGGGGGGGGGAGGGAGGGAGGGAGGGAGGGAGGGAGGGAGGGCCGGAGAGATTGTTAATCACTCAGTGTCGGCGGGAGACATGGGGGCAGGGGAGCAGGTAATGAGCGCGTTTGAGGGATGGCATTAATGTTGTGTGAGTGGACGGGAAGAAAGACGACGCGCAAGTGTGCTGCGCGGGTTTTTGTGTGTGATGGGGGTGTGTAATAAGCCTGCCCTGCGTCATCCTGCTGCGATATATGTAACAACACCCTCTCCGGCCTGTCTTCTTTCTTTGCTCGGTGTTAAATTGACTTGCGTCTATAAAGCCTCGACCAAGACCATTCTAAGTGAAGAATGTCTTAAATGGCCACCACTTAAAGATCATTATGAGATGAGCATTTAGACTTTAATTCAGACACATATTTAGACAATCTCAGTTTCCTTTGTGGTCGCCTAGTTCCTCTTCCTGTTTTCCTTTTTTTATTTGAGTTTTTTTTTTTCCCCCCGCTTACTTCCTCCCTCAGTCTTTCTAAGTTTTTCCTCAGTCCACGCACCTTTACGTCATTGCTTTTCTGCTCGTCTGTATCAAAAAACATCTTTTCTCTCGCTCATTTCTTCTCTCTCCTCTCTCTTGATTCCTACAAACACCCCAATAATCGCTTCTTTTTTTGTCACATCTTTAATCTTTCTGCCTCATTCCCATTGCCACCCACATTTGAAGGAAACAGGGGTAAGAAGAAGCACGATTTTACAGTTATTAATAATCCAGGAGTCAATAAACCATTCCTTCTCTCCTTCTTAGTCCTCCATAACCCCTCTTCCTCCAATACTTTTCATCCTACACCCATTTCGTTCAGGGGAGATTTGATAAAGAGCAACCATGCTCACAGATTTTATGGATATGAGATGCAGCCTTTAATCACACTGATGTTAAAGAGATTATCTACAGAGAGAAGAATCTCTGTGTTATCTAACGCTATCCCTCATAAGATGCTGATAATGCACAAAAGGATTTGATAAATATGAGAACTGACATCCGTACACCGGTAAACCTGATGCTGGAACAAACAGAGGGCATTAACATACATACCGTAGGTCATCCTGGAGGATGGAGGCAAGAAAAGCTTAGAAGTGTGTGAGTGTGTGTGTGTGTGTGTGTACTATATTAAGTTGTTTTGCTCGTCAAACCTCTACTTTTTTTTTACCTTAGTGTATGTCCCCTCTTTCCTTCTTTGGCTGAAAATGCATTTTCATTTATGATTTTATCAGCTCCATCAGTGACCAATGATGGATTGGTAAAGGTTGTAGTGAATGGTGAAGGTTTTTCTATGCTTCCACTGATAAAACAGATGAAAATCTAGCCTGCTCCCTCTTTATTTTACCCCCGTAGTGTGGAATGACACAAAACTTTATGGTAAGAAAAAAATATATATTATAAAAAATAATTACGTAGCATGTGAGAGAAGAGAAGAGAAGAGAAGAGAAGAGAAGAGAAGAGAAGAGAAGAGAAGAGAAGAGAAGAGAAGAGAAGAGAGAATTTGTCCGTAATAAACCTTACATTATTAATAACAGCATCATTATGGCTGCTTAACAATGCAGCGTCCATAAAAGGACCCGAGTCATTAATGTCTGAGTGCTGGCTCCTATGAAGAGGACATTGTTAATTACACTACAGTGGAGCTCACACCATCACAGGAATGCTCTTACTGCCTGCAGGCAGCTTGTGTGTCCACTTTGAAACACAATTCATGTTTTATTGTTACCGGGAATCTGTGAAGGTCAACGCTTAGAAATAATAACCCTTCTTTAAACCAGAGTGCAAAGTATAAGATACTAAAATCAACATATAACACATACGTAGGATTAAGATACCGTTCGGTGAGATGGAGGTTCAACGTCTCATTGATGGGATTATAGAAAGTTGCTGTACATGAGCCCTGAAACCATAAGTGGGAATGTCGGAGAAAAACATTTTCTGTATGAGGTATTATGTTGTGAAAGCTGTAAAAAAAAAAAGAAAAACAAAAAAAACAGAAAGTGCCACTTTAATCGCTCACTCATTCCTCTTCCTCATTTCCCCCTGCTCTTTTTTCCATCTCTCTGCCTTCGGAGACGCTTTAGTCACTATAATCCGCTGAGCGTTGCTTTAATCACATCTTCGTGAGTCTCCACTTTTTAATTAAGGCCCGTGTTTCAGCTCATTTCACTGCGCATATTTAGCGAGCCGGTGGGACGCCAAGGCGTTCATCAAACAGATAGTCTGACAGCGTAGCATCAGGCCACTCCTGAGCACAGATTTGGAAGAAAGTGATTTAGTTTTGCGCCAAGGGCAGGTGAAGGGCATGGTTGCAGACGCACACAAAGATCATTGTGTGTGCTTCCCCATTTTATTTGATCGTAGGACATAGAGTATACAATTCCTCTCCTCATTCTTACTCACGCCGTGCATTGACTGCAGGACTAAAGGGCACCTCTGACTCTTGGCTCTTTCGAACGAGCCAATTAAACATCCTCTCCAAATAACATTCGTTCTGGATAACATAACGTGCCGTACCTCGGCTGTTATCATAATTGCTTTTTTTGTCCCCGACTTCAAATTGTTTGTTAAGTGTGTCCTAAATAAAATGTTTTTTCTTTAATTACTGCCTGCCTCTGTGCATATCTGAATTTCAAATTAAATATGGTCCATGTGAGTCTCTTTCACCCACACACAGAGCAGTGGCATTGGAAGCGGAACAGGCAAAGGGCAGATTGACACACGCCGAAGCACATGGACGTGTCTCTGCAAGCAAATGCACGCACAAACATGATCTCAGTCATATTTTCTCTTCTCGACTTATACCTACAAATCTATATTGCTTTTCCCACACCACACTTCCCTCTTATTTTTCTGTGTCTCACACACAAAGACATATGCGTGCACGCGTGCACGCGCGCGCACGCCCGACACGCACGCACACACACCTCCACCCTTTGCTCCACAGTGATCATCACACAGTCTTCCATTAACTTCTCAGCAAGCGGTTTTCCATCTCCCTCAGATTGCTCTTGTTTGTCATCCTAAGCTCTGCCTTCAATCATGTTTGCCCACGCCTTTACAGCACATTGCCCATTTAATTGGATTGAGAACCCCGTTTTGAATATGTAAGAGCAGGAGCTGCATAATAATCAGAAATATTCAAATGAAGGACGGTGCTGTTAATTGACATTTCTGGATGTGTTGGAAAGGACAGAAAGCCGTTTTTATGGACGGTTAACAATGTTGGCTGTGAGTGCGATTTGATTCAGAGCAAAAATTGGATGCAAAAAATATGGAATCTGAATGTATTGTTCATTTATGATTAAATCCACCGCAGACCTTGTGTCGTCAGAAGTTTTAGAACTGTATCATCAAATAAAAAACATTTTTATACGCAAAATGAAAATCATATTTTATACTAAGAACTTTTAATGTGAAATGTTTTTGCTTTACCTTTCTGCACCGCACGGGCTGCCAGGGAACATTCCTTATGCTGAGTGAACATGTGTCCCTATTAACACATCTTTAACACTTTAAAACACAACATGCCATGAGAGGAAACATTGCTAATCGTGTTAAGTTGATCGGGTCATTGCTGCGGAAACAGGAAGTGAACAGAACAGGTGGAAAATAGATATGGGAACAGAAACACACTGTGGAAAATGGTGGTATAACAGGGGACTATAATGGAATAGAGTGTTTAAACGTAGGCTACTGGATCATTTGCAAAAGTAAAAGGAGTTATAAAGCCTACCTAGATATACGCGTGTGTGACTTTAACCTCCAGTTTACACCACGCCTTCCTATTTTACCCAGTCTGGCTTTCAATAGTTCCGTTAATGGCTGAACGCTGATTATTGACTGATTGTCTTTGTGAAGGCCGAATATTGACGCGGGCCACATGTTGCAGTTGGTGGGTTTAAGGTCAGGGCCATGAAGCCAGAGTTCACACCCTAGTGACAAGAGACCACGCTTTGCTGAATAATGAAAGAGAGCTGTCACTATAATCGCTGGAGGAGAACTAAACTGCTCTCAGCAGATGTCCAAAGGGTAATGGGCTGTATCAGGGAAAATAGTCCCATTATTTGGAGAGTAAGTAGATTGGATTGGATGGACGGATGGATAGATGGATGGATGGATATATAGATGGGTGGACGGAGGCTTTGTTTCAACCTCACCTAAAGACGGGAGCACAAGGAGCCGGTGCGGGCTAAGAGCAATGAGCTGCCACGCTTAGATCCTTCCTTCCTTGGAGATCAAACACCTTTTAATGGTGATTAGAGCTTCAAGTTGTAACAAGACCACATGCGTGGTCCTTGAGGGAGGTACGTACGTCTGCGCGAACACCTGCTGTCTGTTGCCGTAATTAAAGAATATTAAATGCGCCTTTTGGTCTATTGTTTTATTCAGGAGCCTTCAAGAACCCCGGAACGTAGTTACGGAGGAGCGAGACAGCTGGAGGGAGGAGAGCAGGGAAACGGATAAAGGTTGCCGAACGACAGCGAGGAGCGCGAGAGAGAGAGAGCAGGAGCTCAAATGGAGAGAGAATAAAGACAGCGTAAAGCGGTGACTTATAACAAAGTGACAGAGTTCAAAGCGAGGCTGGGTCTCCTTGTCTTTACATTGCTTTTGTCATGCGCGCGCGCACGCACACACACACACACACACACACACACACACACACACACACACACACACACACACACACACACACACACACACACACACACACTCACACACACACAGACTGGCTGACAGAGAAAAAGGCTGATTCCCTTTCTCGGAGCTGACACAAAGATCAGTGTTCCATGGCCCATGCGGCCTACTGAGCGCGCTCAATGTCGACTCCGATACTTCCCAACGTTACCGCCTCGGGGACAAGAAGACCCTGTCTCTCCGACTCTCTCTCACACACACACAGCCATAGGAAACCACAAAGAGCATGAGAAAAAAGCCCTGTTCCATTCCTCGTGTGTGTGTGTGTGTGTGTGCGGCGCTCGCGCTGCCTTCTACCTCGCCGCATGCACCTGTGAATTTGCGCGTACGTGCGAACGTGCACATTTTCGCACCCTCGAGCTTATACGTTTGTGTGTGTGTGCGCGCGCGCACGTCTATGCTTGGGTACATGCCTGTGTACGACACTGCCCTTCTGCCTCATCGGCAAATGCCAGCATGGACCAATGTGTCAGTACTCTGTGCAAATGCCAGTCAAGATAAGGGAGAAGGGCAATTAGCACCATAGGGCTGTGGAGTGGGACAGCTCAGTGGCTTTAACAGTCACTTGGAAAACAAATTAAACGAAACATTTATGCACTTATTAATCCCAAGAAAAAAAAAAAAATATATATATATATATATGCATAAATAAGACACACAGAAGCAGTAACCACTCATTATCAGGATTCCTCTTCAATAATTAAGCTCTTATCAATAGAATAGAGGGGGGATTTTTGCTTCATTATTATTATACTCCTTAAGTGTCAAGTACAAAAAGCCTGATCTAACCAATAACAACACCATCGCTGGCACGCTTGGGGAGGACGGGAAATAAGGAGCTGTACTTTGAAATGATGTCAAATGTCTCCACTATATGTTTGAAGATGTGCTTCCAATTTGAATGCAACTTGGTAAGAGATTTGGTTTAGCCTGCAAACATTGGAGATAAAAATGTCCAAATTGGGGCAGACGAGCATAAAAATGTATTTTGCTATGGGACTTATAGCAATGGTATTTCCAAACATTCAATCAATGGTCACCGTTTTTATCCATAAAAGGTGTTAGTACTTAGAAGATGTCGGGTATGTTACGTAGCGGAACAAAACTTTGCTGTTGCTTGTGTAAGTAGTGAACCAGATCTACGATGTGCCACAAAGCCAGAATTACCACACGGAAGGACCCCCATATATGCTAGAGGTATTTCTACATGCAGCTAATTTGCAAAGTTTCAACTTGATGTTTACCATTGAATTGCACTGTTTGTATAGTATTCATTCATGAACACGTGCGTTGCTTCTGGGCTTGGAACAGGACTATATATCATGCTGTTTGAAATATTGCAGATTAATAACATATGAGGTGCTTTTAGGCTTAATATGGTATGTAATGTATTGTTCATCAATGTTTCCTTCTCAACGTGAACAGCAGAACGTATGCGCAGTTACTGGAGCAATTTAAATTAGCTCTGCTCTTTCACAGAATGCACACTTCATAGAGTATGTAATGTGTAATGAGATAAGTAACACAATATGTGCATTTTATACACATATTATAAATGTGTACTAATGTTGATATATCTGTGTCTGCACTTAAACATTTACATCCACCTGCATCTGTGTAAACTGTCTCCCTGTGCGTGCGTGCGTGTGTGTGTGTGTGTGTTTGTGTGTGTGTGTGTGTGTGTCTATGAATGCCCCATAAAATGTGGATACACATATCCAATAGGATCGGGGTCACCGCTTTAATGAGTTTTGTTGTCCCCACATGGTCACTGGGTATCCTGTCAGTCGAGGGCTGAACAGACGGGAGCGCACGGCCGCACGTGCACGCCCCCACACACACATACACACAGGTCCCCCTGGAGCAGTGTACATATAGGCGACATGTTGGCACTGATGAGGGCAGACAGCTCGCCCCCTACACATAGACAGGCCCAGACAGGATGGCATGGTGCCAGCAGCAGCTACAAGGTTTGTGGTGCGGTGTGTGCTTGTGTGTGTGTGTGTGTGTGTGTGCGTGCGTGCATGCCTGTGTGTTTGTATCTGTGTGTTTGCTCTGGCCGCCTCGAGTGTCCTGCTGGGAGTTAGGCTCGATGTTATAAACAAACAGGCAAAAATAGAGAGATAAGAGAAACGGAAAGAAGAAGAAAAATTGAGGGATATACTGTGTGTGTGTGTGTGTGTGTGTGTGTGTCTATATATACATACTTTTATTTTATACATATTTATATATGTACACTATCTATACGCACTGTATCTATATTTTGTGTGCACCAACGATAGACTAGAACTAAACAAGGAGGAGCCTTTTGATTTTACTTGACGTCAGATCAAGTCACAAGTCACAAGTCACAAGCACCTTCTCCAGCCATATGCTTTATCTTTGGAGAAAGGTGTGTATGTGTGTGTGTGTGTGTGCCTGTGTCTCCCAGAATCCACACCTCTGAAGGTGTAAATGAGACTCAGAACGCTTCAGCAGACAGAGCGTAAGAGCAAACGAGGGAGAAGACTGACAGTCCGTCTCTTTAAAGCTCTTTTCTGTCGCGTACTCACTTTAAACAGAACGACCCACACGCGCACGCGCACGCATGCACCTACCTACTGCATTTGAGGCGCAGAGACCCCCTGTTGTTCATGGCACTAGCTGGTTATGCAAATGTCTTTCCTCACTAAGTCTGTCAAGGCGTGGAATAGGATTAGCATAAAGTTGATTTCAAAGCATGTATACACACACACGCGCGCACACACACACACACACACACACACACACACACACATGCACACCCACATCTGGGCTATTAAAATAATCACTATTCAGACTCTATGAGTAATCAGAGTAGGGAGTAAGGCCACAAAAGAAAGAACATACAGCATATGATGTCTGAAAAAAATGTCTGCAATCATGACACTATGAGCTTAACTTCATGTGAATGAGAGCAATCTTAAAGTCATTTGGAATTTCCCTTAAACAGGGACGTGAAGGAGTGCTCACACTGGATTCAAACAAACAAATCACATACAAGTCTCCTTAGAATGTGTGTACATTATAAATCATATCTTAAACTTTGGTCAATCACAACATTTCAGAGAACAGCTGACACACAAACAGAAGGGTATGATAGGGTATTGATGGCAAATAACGTTAAGGAATCTTACTCAATGCAGCTCAATGCCGGTGACTGCTGGCCCCCTATTTTCTATATACATTTTTCCAAAGTGCAAAAAATGTAAATGCCTTCCTGATTCCTGATTTATGCACTTACATTTTCATTTATTCCGTTTAAAGTTGAATTATGCTTGTGATCATACTTTGTTTGGTCACATCATATTATTGCATCATCAGGAGTAGCAAGTGTATCCGATATGTACGTTTCCCCTCTCTATCCTTTTCACTCACCGTGTTACATAAGACACGATGTCTATTGAAGTCAACAATACGTACAATGGAAGCATGAAAAAGCAGCAATAAACAGCACAGGGAATGAAAGAATTAGTTGACGACAACAAAGAGAAATACACCGTGTAAAATAGAAAAACATTTTTATACTGCAGTATAAAATATTGTGTTATCATCTCGCATTGTTCGTGCGCTACTTTAACCCTAACCCTGAATGGAAGAAATCAAATTGGAGCTTCCTATAGCTAAATCAAATCAATTAATTATAAACACAAAGACTCGCGTCAACAGAAGTGTGTACACACAAAAAGTGGCCACGCTGCAAGGCTATCAGCTCCAACACACCATTGTGGGTTTCATCAGATGTTTCACTTTTTTCTCTCTCTCTCTCCTGTTTTCACTTTGAGAGCATCTATGGGAAACGACAGATGGATGGAGAGGAGAGGGGAGAGCAGGAGGGAGGGAGGGAGGGGGGGGGGGTGGAGAAGAAGCCACGGGTGTTTCTTTTTTTCTTCGGCTATGTTTCTCCTTTTTTGTTTCTTGAATCTCAGCTAAATCTAAATGTTGTGCTGCCATATGCCGACCTGCATGGGAATGCGCCATATGCTTTTAAATCCGCCAAGCAACACCAGAGGCAAACACTGAGTGCGATTTCATTAAGTAAATACAAAGAGCACTGCCGGAGACCTCGGCACTGCACCGGCAGCGCTCCTGGCGAAGACAGCTGCGGAACTGGAGATTTTTTTTTTTTGTAAAGGGCTGCCGCAGAAAGGAGATAATTAATGAGTGAGATTTAACTACGAGTATGCCTTTGTATATAAATGCCAAGGTGAATATATGGAATATTGAAAAAAAAAAAGAAAAAAAAGCAAGGACTTAAAATTGCGTCACCAGCATTTCCTTCCTTCATTCCTCATGCAATGTACAAAAGCATATCAAATAAATGTTTTGACTTGACGAAAACACTCTCTTATAAGTAAATGGCTATTTATGTATTTTTGTACATGCAGACACACTGAGGATGCTTTTGAGATCCCATCTCTCAAAGCCCATTTTGAATGTGAACAAAAAACGTGTCCCAGTCCCCACTTATGGACCACCTACCTAATATTTTCACACTCTGCGTTTCCTATATATTGACTTGACAACAATTACGCCGCATATTGCTTTTCTTCTTTTTTTTTCCTTTTCAATTTCAAATGAGTAAAACCTTATTTCATTACAGAGCTGCATTCTCACTGAACTCTCTCTCTCTCCCTCTCCCTCTATCACAATAAAGTGGTCACTGGAGACACATGTGGAGAAGGCCAATGGCAGCATCAGGGGAGAGCCCCTGCAGCCTCAGAGGCCTGAAGCACCATCCATAAAGTTTACCATTCTCCACAGGGCGACCCCTGAAAAACACCTGCCCTCGCCTTTGTCACTCTGCTGTGCATGGGAGTATCCTGCATGCATGTAGAGTGGGCGGTCACAATGACCAGCACTCAACGGTGCCCCGGGCTAACATAGTGGAACCAAAAACAGGATCAGGCCATGGCCAGTCTCAGTCCTCAGCACAGAGGACAGAGTGTCCATGGTTTATATTCAGGGATAGCGACATGTCCACATGCTAGGTCTGCTGTCTGTGGGACCCGTGGCAGTGAATACCTGCTAATATAGGACCTATTTCCCAGGAACTCGCTGTGACTCTCCAGGTCGTAACCATGAGGTAATGATTTACATCTGAAGGCACCAATCTATATATATTTCTTTCAATTGCTAATGCCTCCGAGACTCCCTCTGCTCCCTTTTCAAGAGGCTTGCAGCCAAACAGTTCACAGAAAAAAAACATTTTAAAGAGACACTGTTATATGCAATGATATGTGCCTCCTTCGGACAAATATAAATGCAACAGTTTTCAAAGCCGTTTGCACATTGGTGGAAATGCAAAAATAACATGAAATATATATACTTTAAAAAATGTGAATTTCATAAGGAGGTTTTTCAAATCAACTGAAGTGAGTGGCGGGGGGGGGGGGGCAGGGGGGGGGGGGGGGGGGGGGGGGGGGGGATGCCCCAAAGGCCTCGCCTTGATCGAGGGTGGAGGTATACGCACAGAGCTGGCATTTTAATACTCCCTCTTCTCCGCGTGGACAAGCTAACTAACACACACACACATATACACACACACACCCACACACACAGCCACACGGATGGACAAGGGAGTTCTTCCCGCAGATGTGATTGGGAGATCTTTTGTGTGCACGCACTCACACACACTCACTCACTCACTCAAACACACACACACACACACACACCTACACACACACGCACACAAACACACGCTCTGGCTGGGCCCTGCACGTCTGCCAAGGGTGTCAGTACATCTAAAAGGTCTCTACATAAATGGGATTAATGCAGTCTCTCTCCCATCGGCAATCATTAAGCATTCTGTTTAAAGCGCAAACACATTCAAAATAAACGCACTTCCACTCTCCCCTGCTACAGTAAATTATTCAAAGAAGAAAAAAAAATTAAAGGAAAGAGGAAAAAGCGAGAGAATTGAGATGGGAAGGGTGTGTGTGCGTGCGTGTGTGTGTGTGCGTATGTGTGTGTGTGTGTGTGTGTGAGCGACTTCTCTGAGGGGAGGAGGCGCATTGGATGGGAGAAACAGATAAATAAGAAGGCAAGAAGACGCGGGAGAACATGAAAGAATTGTTTTAGGGCTGAGAATCCAAAAATGCAAGCGGCTTTGTCACTCAGGAGTGATGGTTGCTTCTCTCACACTCCACCTCTCTCTGTTTTTCTCCCTCTACCCATTCCTCCCTTCGTTTACCCTTCATCTCTGTCATTCTCTCCTGACATGTTCCTCCAACTTTCTCCTCCCACCTCCCTCCCCGTTTGAAATCCCTGTTTGCTGCTTTCCATACGTTAATAACGGTTTACTTCCCACTGAGAGCAATTAGGCTGAGTGCTTTTTTTTTGTTTTCTCCTTTCATATTCTTGAACTTTTTAAACCAGGCATACGGCTTGAGGTCCGTGTTTGGAAGCCTCAACAGGCTAATACATGCACAGCAAGGCTCTGGTGGAAATGGGAATGAGGCGATTGGTGCATTGACCGAAATAAAAGCTTTATGATTTTACAAATCAGGCTTCTTCCAAAAAGGTTCATTTACATACAAGAGATTGTTGTAGTCAATCAAATTAGGTTTTGACTGGCTTTAATGGGGAGAAAAAAAAGGACTTAATAATGTTAATTAGCTTGGTAGAGGATTTGTTCGGTTTGGTGAGGCCAGATGCCTCTGGATCAAAGAATATCTGCGATGTGTTTTAATAAAAAAAAAAAGGATGATGAAATACCTCAGCTATTAAAAGAAGGCAGCTTATTGACGTTCTTCATGAGACGCAGTAGCATGGGTGATGTGGGTAAGGTCTTTCGGTCAGACTCGGCGAGGCAGATAAACACTTTCTTGTTTCACAGCAAATAAATTAAATGAACATTGCTCGCGTGTCGGAAGGTATGAGAATCTCGTGTTACTTTAAAGTAAAAGGAAAGCAAGAGGGTTATTTATTTTTCTGCTTTTCAAAAATACAACCAAACTATCACAAAATAACCACATCAAATCACTGCTAATAGATACAGATACATTCATACCGTTAGACTTGCTCACAGAATTGTGCACGTGACAAAAATGGTTAAATGCTGTATGTTTTGAGGTTCAGTTTGCGTGCGAATACACGAGCCTCAATGTTTTATTTTCTCACCTTTACTCAAACGGCTTTCAGGAAGTTAATTCATGTCAATCTCGTTTTGCTCTGTGCGTGCTTCTTGGTGCTTTTCATATTCATGCGTAAAACAGCTTTTTCTCACTTATTGGAGTTGCCCGTTATTTCTATTCAAAACAAACACAGGGCTGAAGGTTAGATTTAACATGTTCTTACTTGAATGCCGGCCAACTCGTTTTGTTTTCCCCGACCAATTTAGTTGGGAATGTTGGTATTGGCTATAATTATACTCAACTGTTCAATGTTCGTTTTACGAAAAACTTGACGAAATCCACAATCAAATTCCACAAGCGGCATAAGCAAGTCTTACTTTGCATTTTCCCATGATTGTATTCTACATCGTTTGACATAAACAAATCTCCATCGTTTCACGACACTCTCATTTGCTGCTGTGATCAGTGAATTCATGAAACAGAAAAACACACACACAAAAAAAAAACCCTGACTGAAAATCTACAGCTGTATGGTATCCAACATTTTAAATAATAGAGAGGCATAACATTTAACACACGTACAGAAAGAGGCTGCATTAGACATTTCTGTCAAAGGCTCCGACTCATTTGTCTAATAAAAAAAACATCCACAAGCATTAATCAGTCACCATCAAGAAGCCCTCATTGGTAGTGAACTGATTAAATCTCATTTAAGTTCTCTGGGGGGGAAGGGCTGCCACAAAAGCGATCTCGTCTTTAGAGGGCAGTGCAAACATTAATGAAATATTCCCTCCTGCTACAAACTACTGTTGGTGATGAATTTAATGTCCCTGAACCAAAAATGCAGAAATATGTTGGTTCAAACTTTTTTTTCTTCTCTTTGTTAATGTAGGGACATACTATGCTGTGAATTAATTGAATCATACTCAATTATCTCCCTCCGTCTTTTTTTGCTCCTCTTTCTGGATTTTCCCTCCTTTTTCCACCCATGGTCTTGGGCTATCTTGTCCATATTTCTCTCTGTCTATCTTCTCCCCTCCTACTTTCATCAAAGTGAATTAAACAGTAGATAGTCTGATTAACTTCACATGTAATATGCGGCCATACTGACATGAAATACATAAAAATAATTCCCACTTTTTTTTCCCAATTAGCCATGACTTTGCTGTGGTTAATTACATTTCACTCGGTTCAAAAGCTACACAGAACATGACTTCTGAGTACGGATATATATATTCCACTTATCTGTCCAGCAGTGATTTATGAAGCCTTGAGATGAAACAGCAGGACTGTTAGGCACTTTTTTCTGCTAATGCTTGGTTTTATTCAGATTTTAAATGTGCGCATCTTGTTAACAAGCGCAAAGGTGCCATCCCTTGGGAATCACAAGACGTAAAATGACCTTTTCCCATTTATTCATCATATTCAACAACAAGTGTGTAGGTATATACGTAAGTGTTACTCATGCTCAGCGCTTTTGTTAGGGGCCTCTTTCTCTCAATCTGCTTTCCTCTTTTGGACTGTCAAGACTCTCACATTCTCAGAATTTCAACTTAATCAAAATGCTCAAGACAGTAACCTTGGATTAAAAAAAAAAAAAAGAAGTATACATTGAGTTAAGGAAGCCCTTTGAGCTCTGCGTATGACAAGCAGAGTCTCCAGATGTGAGCTTTGATGAAATATACCTCAAGAGATAAGGCTATAACATCCATACTTTCTTCTCTTATCTCTCTCTCTCTCTCTCTCTCTTTCTTTCTCTCTCTTCTCTTTCACCTTCTTTTCATTCATAAGTAATGGGACACAGAGAGACTCATCAATAACCTACAGCACCCCTCTGTGAAAAAGTATCACGCTCATAAATGTTATCATTACCCCCAATGTATAGCACAGGACGGTATCATATATCAGAGCTATCTGTGTGCAGGCATGCATGTTTGTGGTTGTGTGTAAGGGAGAGTGGGCCAGGGGAAGGGAGAGGCAGAGGGTGAGCCATGAAGGAAGTTATTCTTCGGTATGTCTCACTGAAAAATATATACCATGTTTAGATTTCTAAATGAATGAGTGGGAGACAGTTGCGACGGTTCACTAACGAGCATTATCCGATTTTCTTTTTAAATTAGGAATAGGATACAGACCAATGAGACCTAAGTTCACATGTTTATTTTAGCCCCAAGGTGTTTTGTGGCTATAATTGAATTATTGATGATATTCTTGCAAATATGATGGTTACATTTTGCAAAAAATTAAATAAAATAAATGCTCACAACGCTGCTTGTTTTTGCCATGGATTTCTCCCATAAATCCTTACTGTGTAAGCTTAGAACCTCGTCATCTTATTTTATTGTCCTGTTATTGTCAGTTCACCTGCAGGACCCTGAACGGTGATCCGTGCCTGTGTGTCCTTGAGCAAGACATTGAAAGTTCCAACTCTGGGATGGCACCATTAAAGTGATTACATTTTCATCACCCTGTTAAAACATAACATAATACCTCAGGAACATTCTTCTAATTACATGGCTATTTAACATGGCCAGTGACTGCCCTAAATTATTTATGAAAAAAAAAGAAAAAAGAAAAAGAAACTTTAAAAATAAAATCATTTCCTTTTCATTAGCCGCTGCCTTTTGTGAACATTAGAGAATAGAAGTTCACGGGGTTCACATTAGCCGTGGTGGTGGTCGGGGGGTTAGAATCAGAGAGAATACTTTGAACATATGAATTAATAATCCATGGCTGGGTTATTAGTGTATGTGGGATTTCAGGCCCTAGTAAAGTAGATGAATAAATCCGGAGGGCATCATGGGCAAGAATTAACAAAGATGACACACTGCTTCCTAATTCTAAACACATTTTAAGTAAATTAAGACATTTTGGTCCTATTCAGTAAGAGTATGCTCAAACTTGAGAATTTGAATTGTTTTGCCCTGCCTATTAATCAATGTGTTTTGACTGTCCTTTGCATTTTAATTGAATTTCAAGATCAGGTTTGCCAGCCTCTTTTAAGCGGTTGGGATCTTAAAACACCTCAGCCTTATACTGCAGGATGAAAACGTATCTTATGACTAATCATCAAATGCAGCCCATTACCCACACATCACATGGAAAAACACCTTGAAGTCACCATGCCACTATAGCCAATTTAATTTCCATATGCTTATGCTAATTACCTTGAAATAATCAAGCTAATTTAGAAAGATGCAAATGTGTTTGAGGTTGGGTTCATTAGTAATGGGGGCCGGTGTCTGTGTGTGTGTGTGTGTGTGTGTGTGTGTGTGTGTGTGTGTGTGTGTGTGTGTGTGTGTGTGTGTGTGTGTGTGTGCGTGTGCGTGTGTGTGAGAGAGAGAGAGAGAGAGGTGAGCTTCATTAGCAAGGGGCCCTAATCTGTGTGGAAAGAAAAGCTGTGCATTAATTGACAGACACACTGGATCTGGCAGGTGCACATTCATTCTCTGAATTAATTTAACTCTGTGTTATTTTACCTTATGAAGAATTTCATATCAAATACGTCATTCAGTAATTTGCAATAATAGAATATGTAAAACCAGGTTATAGATTCAGCATCAGACATTTTGGGGTTAAAAGGCTGGAGCAGGACACCATTGTAGTCTCTATCTCAGACTTGCGACATGAGACCCATCCATAGCAACTAATTAAGTAGTGTAATATTCCTTTACCCTGCTTCACTAAGAAGCATGGGGACTCGCATTACGCACAAACACCTCTTCTGCAATTATGCTGATTGCTTTAGAGCTGGGGCACATTCAAACACATACACATACAGCACATGTTCCCACATACGCACACATACTGTGTCTATAGTCCCTCAAGGCCGGGCTTCGGTGCCACTGAAGGTTGTAGCAATTAAAAACATCATCCTCCAGTTGTCACAAACATGATGAATTTGTACCACCAGTGCAGTAAAGCAGAACTTCTACATCTCACAATATTTCACTTTTTCCCCTCCCTTCTCTTTTGATGCTTTTCTTTGACATGATAACATCACAGAAATTACAAATTCAGCGGATTTTTACCTCGTCCAGGTTGTTTCTATCTATTTGTTGACAAAGAGAAAGACAAAGTTGCGATTGGACAAATAGGCACACCAGTAATTAAAGTATTAGATTAAAGAGTTACAGCGTTTAGACAGTTGTACAACATGTTGTCTGTCACTGATGGAGAGAAAGATCATTTAAAAAATGTGCATATGGATTGGTGTAACAGTGAAGTAGCAGTTCTACTGCAACCGGATAAAACTGTCATATCAGTGACAGCTACATAGGTAAATGAACTGATTCAGAAGGACAGGACCTTTTGAAGACATGACGGATACTGACTTGCCTTGAAGTAAATGGTGAGTGGCACAAAAATAAAATCAAGCAACCAGTTGTCAACTCAATCAGTTGCAACTATTATAGTTTTATTTGAAGATCAAACTGTAATACTCTACGTCCACCAAAAACATAATTGAATGTGTTTTTTTTCTCTTTGAAGTGTTCCGGTTAAATGTCATTATGTTGTGGATCACATGGCTGAACAGATGCCCGGGTCATTTCCAGATTCTTCGAGCACCATTACTCAGCACATGCAGCGTTTGTCTCGGTTATTCCAAAATGGCCGACACTGATGGAGGAGATGAGAGGGGCTGAAATGCCTGGAGGCGTTTTTCTTTTTCTCTACCTCTCACATCGCACTGATCTCCTAGATGGTCTCTGGCCTGTTTGATGGTTAACAGTCAAACATAAGCAGAACACAGGAGCTTCAGAAGGCTCAATTTTAACATCAGTCGCCAGTGACTGGCGCCTTTATGTCTCAACACTTTGTGGAGAGAAAAGACTATCTGACGATCGCAGACTTAGTTGTGTGTTATTCATATGGCTTCCTAATAAATCTTGTTGTTGCTTTATCTGTACCACACCACATATCACCACATGTCTACAGTATACCATTAACAGCATCTCCAATCCGTTGGACCACCGACAAATTAAAGACAGCCAAAAGATGTTGGGAAACTAAACACCGCATACAGGAGAGTAGTTGGGCGACACATTTGCATCGTGATGGACTTGCAATGAGGGTCCCGCCAGAAATGATCACAACCAGAATCACAGCATCAAATGCACCTGCTAGAAGTGTCATTACTGCCAATGCGATTGTGATCCTTTGATGGCATCCAAATCGTCCCCCTTCAGTTTGGAATAAATCATCAGTCTAAAAATCATCCCCCTAATGCAACCCATCGTTAAACAATCAGCGCTTGTTAAGCCCCTTGTTTGTTAATCAAGCACTTGCTTGTTAACGGGGAGATGAGATAATAGACCTCTAGTGTGTATGTCTAATTTTGCAGGCTGTCTATCTGCCTGATTGTTTATTGCTTTTATATTCCAAGCTCTGCTGCAAAGGCTTCTCTAATTGGTTTGTTTGCAATGCCCCGTAGCACCGATGGAGTTTGACTCAGTCAGGAGTCGTGTTTTTTCAGCAATTTCTGTTTTTTTTTGCTTGTTGTTTGTTTTGCCTGTTTCCCAAACATCCTCTACAAATGTTTTCTGTGATATAACAGCGCTCGGGATTTGGGCTAAAAAATGTCAAATTTGAAGCTGCGCCACGGTGATTACTGTGTGACAATTCATGTTTTATACCTTACGATTGCTCCTTTTCCCTCTTACGGCGGAAGTTCTTGTTTTATTGTTTTGTTGCATTAAAAACATGGAGTCCAAATTCAGTTGATGAGTCCATCACATGATGGGATTCACAGACCATTCAGCTTTGACGTAAAAAAAAAAAGACAACTCCATGTATATGCCGAGGATTGGCCACGCTGCATATAGGCACCATTACCGCGTCAACCTCTGAAGATTATCAACCTCCACAATGCTGGCATCAAAGGTTGAGAAAGCCTCCACTCTGCGCCTCAGCCTACATAACTGTAAGTCATAAATCCCAAAACAAGGGGAGGTTTAAGCGGAGAGGTGTTTTTGTAGTCTATTCTGAATTGAAGTCCCATTCAGAGAGCAAGCAGTGCTGACAAATCCTTGTCAGTGAAAGCATCAAACATGATCTGTCTGGATTTGATTAGCATTGTCTAATGTGCCATTAAACACACACACACACGCAAACACACACGGACAAAGACACAAATACAGAGGAGTACAGTGAGCATGTCTAGTCTTAGTTCTTGAGATCATTTCATTATGAGCCAATGGGCAAACACAGTGCTCTTCACTTTAGATGCTTTGAGGTCTACAGCAGCACAATGGTGACATGAGAGTGTTTTGATGTTGCAGCAGGTAATTCACAGCGCATTGGCCTCAAGCCGGCCGCAGAGCCATGCCAAAAGATAAATAACATGGATTTTTGTCAATGATGTCTGTTCTCTCTCTTTCTCTCCCAGGATTTTATTTTTTCTGAGAGGCTCTTAGAGGGAAATTGTCATGTTTTCATGTTGAAGGCGTGCTTTTATCTGTTTGTTTTCCAGGGTGCTTAAAGTTGTTTACTGTGCCAGGGGCCTTTCACTCTGTGTTTATCTGTGTGTGTGTGTGTGTGTGTGTGTATGTGTGAGAGAGAAGCACCTCACCCTGGATGATGCAAGAAGAAGGCAGCAATGTGACATCTAAACCTTGAAGTATCGCACCCCTCTGCACCGAGAACAGGACAAAATGTAGCTGTGGCCTAGTTATCTTCGACCACGAAAAAAGCCGCCATTGATTCTCAGCCAAATGTTGACATAAAATAAGTCAAACGCACAGCTGACCTTTCTAGGTCTCTCCCAGAGCAGAGCTGGGGCGAAGGCACAAAAGCTGGCAGAGTGCGTGATGAAAATTATTCCTCCTTGACATTTCAGAGACCTCGGCCCAACGGTTTTTAGCATTCCAGTCCAGGCACCAAAGAGAAAATGTCACCTTTTTTATTTACTTGGGGGAATACAACGATTAAATGTGACTTTAAGTAAGGCCAGGTCATGATGGCTTCTGTCTACCACTGCCATTATTGCTCATGAGCCAACAGACACCCACACGCGCACCCACACACACACTCGCACACACGCGCGTGCGCACACGCACACACACACTCCTACACATACACACACACACCCACACACACACAGGGAATGTGTCCTTATTGTATCAGTGACATTTTGAATAATGCTGACGCTTGACCCTGTTAAGGTAACCTTTCTTGCACGGGCAATTTAGAATTAGTCTCGGTAGCTTTCTGAACCAACTGCCCTGACCTGCGGAGGTCGGACCTTTGTGTGTTAGAGGTTATAGTCAGCGTCAACTCATAAGTAGTCCTGTCCTGGTCACAACTTTGGGTTCAAATTAAACTGGGACGAGAAAAACTGTTTTACCCTGCAAAATCTCAACTTAGGATTCTGGTTAATGAGCTATAATACACTCTAGTATCTTAATTTTTTCCATGATAATTATAATAATGCATTACTTTTTTTTTTTTTTTTTTACAATTTTTGCAAAGTCATCCGTTCTTACAAATTACAACAAATATTATTAATGTTGTGAGTGTGCAAGCATCCCTCCTTTCTCTTATTCATACACAACAACACAGACATTATGTAAACATTTCAAATTGGACACAAAGTCTACAGTTATTATTTTTAACTTTATGTTAATTCAATGTATTCACATTATATGTAGTAATGCTCAGTCTAAGAGATCGAAATCAGTTCAACGAGGAGAATGCAGCCCAGTCAGCCTCCATGGACTGGACTGACCACTGAAACCATTCTGCGTCAGCAGAAGTTGGCACAGGCTATTATTGGACTTAGCAATGTAAACCACAAAATGATTACGCTGGAAGTTTAAAGCCATTTGTAACCCTTGTCAAAAAACAGAACCTAAAAAGAAGCACTATTACGCCCTGGTCATCCCTGTACAATCATATTAAGCAATGATGCATTACATTTTCGTTCCAAATAACAACAAATGGCCACAAAGCACAATGTGCTGGCAGAAATGGGACCCGTTAAGAAATCTGATGACGTTGCCGAACATTTATTTTGTCTCAGCAGCTGAGGCGAACCAGACCAAATGTGGAGTCATGTCAGAGACATGCACCAGAAACGGGGAAATGCGTGTTTCTTTCAGTCACCAACTCAGAAACCACGCATACACTCTTTCCTTATGGACAAGTAAAGATCCATTCACGGCATATCAAATTATCAATTAATATCTCCTCAACAGCAAGAAACCCAATGATTGATATAATTAGACATAAGCGCGCAGAGACACGGCCCACGCTGCCATTATCTGAGTGACAATGAGAACAGTCGGTTGTTCTCTGCCAAGTTTCTTGTCTCACTGGCGTTTACGTGACTTGGAACGGGTTCAAACCCAGGCCCAGTGGAATCGGTGGCTTGATGTAAAATTGAACTATTTTATGCAAGAAACAGCACATCAAAAAGAACTGATGCAACATATGAAATTGGACAGGAAATGTCTCTGAAGCACAGGGGATCTCTCCCTTCGCCCCCCCCCCATAACCCCCATCGTTCTGTAATTAGTGCTTTTTTTCAGAATTTCCAGCAATGTATTCATCAGTGCATAGCTTTTCTGGCCTCAGCTGAGAGAGAGAGAGAGAGAGAGGGGGGGGGAGAGAGAGAGAGAGTCCTCTGTGGCTGTTAATAGTTCTCATCTCTCCCCTGGACTCTACTTTAATTGCTCTGCTCTGCCTGCAGGGTCATTATTACTCTGATCAAGTGCAACCCTGTTTTTCCACTGCTTTTCATGAATATCATTTTCCAAAACAACTGCTTTGAGGTTTCACAGGCACGGGGATCAAATTTGATCACCTACCCCGATGTTAATATACGAGCATACTTGGCATTAGCAGGACACAATATCTTTCATATGCAGGGCTTTCAAGTCTTCGACAAATTTGACACCCAAAACACTTTGAAGCTTATTTTTTTTCTCTTCTCGTTTACTGGCTCTAATCAAGCCAAATGCCTTTTGAGGTTTTGACAGTCAGTGGTCAGAGAGGATAGATTATTTCTGCAACTAGGCAAGATTACGGAAGGTCCCAAATTCCGCATGTTTGAATCTTCCTGTTAAAATGGAGCACTGCTCCTCTGGTCCTCCCTCCTAATTGCTCTGCTCTGTCTCTTGGGTTATTATTGCTCGAATCAAGTGCAACTATGTTTTAAGATCTTTTTTTAATGTCATTTAGCACATATAATGGCCCTGGTATTCCTAACGAAGAAAAAAAAAAAGGTTAATGAAGTCCATTAAGTTAATTTTTTCACAAAAAAAAACGCTTTTGAAATGTAACAGCATAGTGCAACAACGGCAAAAGGAAACATCTTGCGAGGGGCACAAATAAAATAGTTCAATGTTCAGAGAAGAAAAAGATAAAGCAACATCAATTCTGGAAAATAAAGTTAGATATGGTACATCACACACACGAAACAGTGTTGTATAAAACTGGAAATTTACCGAGAGGAGATTAGGAGCAGGCGTGAAGATACACTAAAAGTCACATTCTGTGCCAAATCCCATCCCTGTCTGCTAAAATGTGATTCCCAGAGTGCACTTGCTCTTCTCATTCAAAGATGTACATTTAGACAAACACCACCTATTGATTGCAGAATAATTTTAGCTCTTGACATTTAAGCTCACGTCAAGGTTTTATATATCGGCAGAAGGTTGTTATGGTTAAGGTAGAGGTGCCATCTTTGAGGCACTGAACAGATAAGATCTGACATTTTTTCAAATATGTTAACTTGATAAAGATCTTTAAATTTACTGAGGGGGGGGGGACCAAAGGGAGAGAATAGTTTGCAGTGTTATCTGTTTAAAGTGGTTCCATTAAAAACAAGTGCAGGGGGGGGGGGAAAGCAACCAAGACTGAGAGAAAAATGGGAAATAACAGGAAAACATATCATATCTTTCTCATATTTACCCCAATATGTACAGGGTTTTTTGGGGCTTATAAGCAGCATACCCATCTGACAACAGAATTCCCAGAATTGCACCATGAAATGCATGAGGACCAGGACACAGGCTGCTGTTGTTTGCCAAATGGCCGTCAATCACGCAAACTCTAAGTAGTGTGCAATCTACCGGGCAGGCGTTGTCAAGTAAACAAGTGGATCCTCAAATATGAAGAGGCTCATCTATTACTTCCACTCCCTTTGCGTTTTTTGATTTGAATTTATTTTTTTAGTTTTTTTTTCTGGTGTGGCTCTGGGATTCTAGTGAGTAAACACTCCCGTGTACGTCATGCCATCTCCAGAAACCAAACATCTGCCTGGCCAACATTTGCCATTGGATTAAGAGTCATCTGATGCACATTATGCCAGATAAACAATTGGCAGGCTCGGTCGATTTCAGTGGTTTTAAACTCATCCTGTTTCGGTACGTGTTTGTTTATCGAACCAGCTCTTGGCAATGTCATCCACTGTCACTGGAGTTTCTTCTCCGTATTGTCAACCGGAGCAGAAAAAAAAAAAAAAAAAATACATTTTGAAAAGCGCTCCAAGGTGACTCCGTGGTTTTACACCCAAACATAACAGGAGGAAAGTGTCTGCTGCAATGAACTGCATTACGTGATATTCAAAAACACTGCGCCCTGTAACTTATTGCTTTTTTTAGCCAACATTGTGCCCCGACTGCAAATGTATTGTTTTTGACAAGTAATAAAATGTGCGCACCACGGAATCAAAAGAAAGCGTTCCTGTGCCAGGTGTGACGGCGCTGCCAGTGGTACACTATTAAATATATTCCTCTGCCAAAGACCAAGGGGTGTCAGTTTTCAAAGCACGGCGCAAAAAACAGCTCAATTATTCTCCTCGCTGAATTAAAAGCCCTGTAACAATATTGTCAAATATACTTCTTTGGATAACATAGAAGGTCTTTTGCCTGTAACACAATTCAGTAATGTGGTTAGAGGCTCCAATTGCACATTTTACACCCAATTTCCTCGGACGGCGCAGCCTGTCGGCCCGCAGGCATGCATGACTCTCAGAGCAGAAGATTCTATAATGGTGGCGTAGCTGTTGAAAGGATTTGTTATGCAACCTCTGAGATTAAAAAATAAAAATAAATAAAAAGAGAAACGCAAAGCACAGCGCAACTTTTTTGTGCCGAAATAACATGGGAAGAAACATCACTTTGAGCTGTTTGCTTACAGTATGCAGCAATTATATCTGGACACGGTTCAAAAAATGCTTGAAAAAAACAGTGAGATCTGTAAGATAAACGCCTTTTTCTGCATATGCATTTTATCACACCTCCTACGGCATGTGCTATGAAATCTGAATATCGTTCATTCAGCTCTTCACTTTTCCAGGTCTAATGTTCGTACTTCAGATCATACGAGAGGTTTAATGTTCAAAACCCTCACAGGTGACAATGTATCTCTAAATGTGATACATGTGATCTGTTTAGGTTAAATAGCAGTCAATGATATGAACAATTCACTCACTCACACACACACACACACACACACACACACACACACACCACAATATATTAACACACACCCCTTGCTCTTCATGATACTCAAGCGTTTATACTTGAAATACCCTGAACAATAAACATTATCACCCACTCCATCTAACACCATATGAATCAAATTGCTTACTGATTCTGTGTGTTGTTGTGTGTGTGCACGTGTGCGTGTGTGTGTGTGTGTGTGTGTGTGTGTGTGTGTGACCAGAAGGTTATCTAAGATAGGAATTTCAACCAGCTACACTCCTAAATCCTGTTATGGTTGTAATTATTTATCAAAAGCCCCATGTGGCGATTTGGATCATGCCTTTTTGGCCTACCATAAATACAGAAAACAATTGGAGAGGAATTACATTTCACTTGAAGCTTTGCTGGCCACAGGGAGGATTAGAGGGATGGCCAGGAGACATGGACAAAGCGACATGCTAAAGTGTGCTTAAACTGCAAAGGAGTTTGCCTACAATGACAACACATGAGGTCCTTAAACAATTTGAATGAGTCTGGGACCTAGGAATAAACTCTGTAAGGATAAAAAATGCAATCTTCCAACACCGGAGCGGTCCTTCTTGGATGACAATATTTGGTGTTAAATATCAAATATGTATGTATATCCATGTTTGGCAAAGCTAACAAATAAATTAATGTTATTCAGCAGCAAGTGTCGGACTAGTGATTTGGATTAGACTGAACACACGAATACTTGACATATACTTTTCTGATAGCATTATACACACAGAGCGACCCCAAAGACAGAACGTCAATAAATCAAAATTCAAATTGAATCTGCCAATCAAATCACTTCCCCCCAGGTCAATCTGCCAGCCATATTGGTTTTCATGGGGTCAGGGTTCGTTCAGCAGAACCCTAGCCTGTCAATATATCACAGTGTAGTTTCCAGTCAGCATCTGCTGTGTGTGTGTGTTTGTGGTTGTGCGTGGGCGTGCGTGGGCGTGCGTGGGTGTGCGTGTGTGTGCGTGGGTGTGCGTGGGTGTGCGCGTGTGTTCCCGTCAGACCTGCTACTGGCCCTGTTTCGACAACAGATCAGTGTACAATCCAACAGGGAAGAAAGTCAGTTCATTGATCCACAGCACAGGAGACATCAAAAGATCTATAGGAAAAAAGAACAGAAAGGAGCAGCGAGGGCTAAGGGTATGTACACGTGTGTGTGTGTGGGGGGGGGGGGGGGGGGGGGGGGGGGGGGGGGGGGGGGGGGGGGGGGGGGGGGGGGGGGGGTGCGTGTGTGTGTGTGTCTGCGATGGAGAAAGATCACAGCCTTCATAAATTTTTTACTAAACAATATATTTTTTTGGTCTTTAAATTGGATATTAACAGGCACGCCCAAAGACTGCAATAGAATGTATTCCTCATTTTCCAGGATAGTGGAATGATATTGTATTTTGTTTCCCAAAAAAATCACTACCAGGTTTATTGTCAGTGTTTGAAAAAAAAAAAATTGAGGAAACTGGAGCAACATCTATTACCGACATTTGGTTGGCTGAGGGAATTAGATATGTTGTAATGCCCTGGCAACACAAAAATGCACGTGCACACACACACACAGACACACAAACACAAAGCCAAGTGACTTGCCAAATCTCTGGGTAGCAACTCGGCCCTGTGCCTAAAAGTCTGAGTGTGTGTGTGTGTGTGTGTGTGTGTGCGTGCGCGCGTGCGGGGAAGAGAGAAAGAGAGAAATAGGTTGAGGCAGACTACAGGCATAATCCAGCGCATTCGAAAACAGGCTTAATGTACCAAAACAACATTTCGATTACCATTCTGTTACATCAACCGATCCTCAGCCAATGTACATGGACACACGTGTTCTTGCACACACAAACACGCACACACCTACACACGCCAAAGTGTCTGTTTGTGACACAAGCGCACGAAAAGAAAACGCGCCCCATTATGTTCATGGCAAGAGATAAATGACACATTGAAAGACAGGATGAATGGCTGCGAGTACAGAGAACCTTGACTGTGTTTGCAGGGAGCTGAACTTTCCTAATAAACTCTTTTTATTCCCGTCTGCCAAACAACTCTGTAAAAGGCATTTGTTAGTCACCTTCGCCTCACAAGAGTCCCATATTTATTGTGGGCGACAAAAGCACAGAGCATAACACACATCATCAATGGGCCCAGAGCCCCTTCCCGAGACGCAGAATGGGATGAAAATGGGGGCCACGTAGCGCTGCCTTAGTTCCATGTCAAAGCCTCATTCAAGGTAACACAGCCAGTTATTTGTTTGACTGAAAAAAATGGGGAATACAGTTCTAATTGCTGCCAGTCCAACCGCCCAGCCATTTAGCTCAGAGCAAGATATACGAAATGTCCCAGTACACTCGGAATTTAGTGCGGGCAGTCCCGATCCCCAGAGGAGGAGGAATAATCTTTGTTGTTGACCCCTCGCCAACCTCCGTGAGATCACACCTTTCACCGGTATGCGCTCGACGCCGCTGCCCAGTTGAGAGACAGAGCGCGTGACATAGCGCGGGACGGCTCACAGGAGCGGTTCATTTGGACTGATGTAAATTTCCCAAATAAACATATCTTTAGCCGTCAGTGAAGTGGTTGTTTGTTTGTGTCCGGTTTCCGACACATTCATAACCGCAGTTTAACGCTGTGCTTCAGCTGACTCAATGTGCTAACTTTCAAGTGATGCAACCGTAGGAAACTGCTAAAATAAAATGAGCTCCCCTGCTGTCTATATTTACACACAGCCGGGTCTTTCTGCCTCTCTCGATTCAGTGTTCACTATGCCATCCAGATTACCGTGAGGCTCACGGAGGTGAAATGATTCAGTAACGAGATGAGGGCGAAAAAAAGAAAAAGCTCAAGATAATTATTTTTCACATTCAATGTTGTTTTACACGCCGTATGCGGTCCTGATGCTTTGCCACTAGCTTTGGGAAGATTAGGATTCACAAATCAAAGTGCTTCCACTCCGATAATGTATTTATCTAAGAGGAAGTGCATCCCTGCTCTGACCTAATTTCTTCCCTCATTCTAGGCCTAGGCTGTGGTCACTGAGATTCTAATTCATGGAGTTGGGAAACTGAGTAACTAAGTTTGTTTTGAGTCTTGGTTTGATTTCCCTGATATTCCAGGAAGGTCCTTTGTTAATTTACTAATGTTTACTCAGAGGTTTACTCTGTTTAGAGATTGGGCAGCAGAGCTGAACTAGGGTTCGATATTTCTAGGTGTTATCTGATCGTTGAGTTGTGATCAAAGCTGAATAACCGTCTCTTTTGTGGGATGACATCATATCAGCCCGTCATGAAAATAATACAGGGTGCGATCCATATGTAATTGTATATTTGCATCTGGGTTTCCTTTTTGAAGATCATGACTTTAGATTTGTCAAAGTTGAATATCAGGGCCCAGTTCTGAGATTTTTGCTCCATGCATAACTGTGTGTTTTTGTGTACGAGAGTGCGAGAGAGAGATTCCTAGATGCTATAAGAGTGACCCTCAAATTTCCCATTTTACACGATTTCTAACCTATTTGCGTAACTGGCTTCCTCCCTCCTGCTGACTAATTTATCTTTTACACAACTCACACTAATGGTCCTGGCTACAATATAACATAGAACTTGCAAATGGTGAGGGCACAATGGGTTGAAACAAGACAAACGCACGCGCACGCACACGCACACGCACACACACACACACACACACACACACAAAGGGGGATGGCAGACGGGGCACGAGTAGAGCATCTGCTCTTTAATTAAAATAGAGGGGGGGGGGGGCCACCGACAAGGCCTGAATAAAAAATAGGCCTCATGCAATCTCATGCACACACTCAAAAACAGACCTCTGTTGTTGATCCACGAGGCTGACAACTGCCCCCTGCTGAGAAGTGTGTAGAAAGAAACTAGGAAGGAAAGAAAAGGCAACAGTGTTGAAAATAGATAGATACAGGTCAGAATAAGAGAAAAAGAGATAAGTAGAAAACATACACTCATTTGAACAATTGGGAACTAAAAATTAATTGATTAAACACAGCAAAGTACAGTGTCTCCAATCAAAAACACCATAAAGATTGAGCTCATTATTTTGATGCAGACAACCCCACTGGTGACTGAGACATATGTGTGTGTGCATATGTGTATTTGTGTAAATGCATGTTCCGCTGCAGAAAGTGTGTGCACACGTGCTCCTTGCGTGTGTGCGTGTGTGTGCAACTCAATCCATAGGGTCTCTCTGGGGATTGTCTCTCTTGGAAGAGAGTTACACAGAGTGAGCAGGACCCCGTATATCTACTGTGACTAACAGGATTAAACCTGAGTGGGTAGGGAGACAGATAAAAAAAAATGGGGTGGGGGCAAAGAGAGGTAGAGAGAGACGCGGGGGGGGGGGTCAAGTTCTCCTCTTTCATATGAAGCACGAAGAGAGAAAGAGTAATAGAGAAGAATGAAGCTATGAGTAACAAAAAAAAAAACTCAGGGGGTCAAGAAGGAGGAAGATGATCAGAGCAGGGTGACCAGTCTGGCTGCATGCTTTTATATATAGTACATATATATATAGATATATTAATATCTATATACACAGTACAGAGATTGTATTTTCTGTGTAGCCATGAGTGAAGTTTACTTCATGGGGAAGTGATGCGCCTTTCACCAGCCCTGCAGGGCATATATACACCTAACCCCTCCCGAGAGCAATTTATGAGCAATTTAGAAACGTTTTCACACTTAAATGCCCTTAACATTACTTAGTACACACACGCACGCACACACGCACACACACATGTACTGCAGAGAGCATAAAAACTGAAAGTACAGGTCAGCAAGTTGTGCTGTTACTAATAGCACATCTTACGTTGGATGAATATTTAACAATTTTATTCAGCGATGTGGAGATGGAGAGAGAGAGAGGGAGAGAGAGAGAGATCCTTCTCATGCTGGGTAAAATATGTTTTCTATAAGCTTGCCCTATGTAAAGTGTGAGCCCTGCTCAGCTGGGTTTATACATTAACACCCTGCAAAAACTCATTTACCACACGTGCTGCACTCACTTAGCACAACATTATACTACTACGTTGTATTCCTCGATACAGTTTGGGCTTGCTGGAAGCTTCTAAATCTCCCTGGCGTGGTTGGAGTATTTCTTTTTCTGCAGGAATTGGTGTAAAAACTGGTGTTACTGAGATTTTGCACCAAGAAGTGCAAAGAACAACCATCTTTGCTCACCGGAGCATTTCTGAGGAGTTACTGCATTACGAGTCCCACGGGTAAGACGGGTCGTAGCAGATGGTGAAACTGCACATAAATGATCAGACACGAGCAGAGTTTCCTACAGCGCTGCTCACGTAGGGAAGTGCACCAGGCCCTGTGGTGATAACCTACGGCAAATCTGACGCACAACGCTGTCACCCTCACAGAGGACTCATCTGCTAAATAACAACAACTTAAAGACGGACGCAAGATTCACGCACACTTTGCAGTCGCCACAGGAACCCCATGGAGAACAGAGCGTGTCCTTCAGCAGGACAAACCAGACTCCAGACATCCACTCGGCTAAAGAGCCCCACAGGTTTCGAGAGGAGGGCTTAGAAAGCATTTCGCATCCCGAGGACATCCTCAAGAAATGTAGATGAAAGTGAGTGAGTGGGGATGCGCCAGAGGTCTGACCCAGTCGACCTTGTTCAAGTCCCGAGTCAGCGTACGGCGTAGAGAGAGTGTGTGAGTGGAGAGGAGGGGCAGCAATTTCCACTCGGTGCCCCGAGCGCTCCGTAATCACGGCGCTCGCAGCTGCTGTGGGATTTCTATCTGCCGTTCCCCCGCTGCCCATGCAGAGGATAAAAAACCTGTTCAGTCCTGGAAACGGCTCCGGTTTGTCTTATGGCCCCACGGTTGAGCTACGGGCTGCGGGGATGTGTTCCGCGCATTCCGACGCGATGTGAAGCGAAATGTAGAGGTGGCATAAATGTTTTACAAAGTCAAGAGGAAACGCGGATTCACCTGAGGCAACGGAGGCAAAAAACGCGTCGGCTCCAGCGAAAGAAAAAAGGGAAAGGCTGCTACCCAAAGTTGCGTAGCCCTTCTCCCTTAATGTACAGAGACAGGAGCAAGAAAAAAGGAAGGCCAGGAGGAAAATAAGGGAATCAGTTAGAGTTACACACGCAGACAAACTCCACACACACGCGGGGCAAAACACGTTGTTATAGCCAATGTCTGCACTGTCAGTTAGGAAACACAACCACGGGCTGTTTATGTCTGCAGACGGGATGAAAACACAAACGAAAAAAAAAAAAATCACCAAGGGTCCAATTTACTCAAATAAAGCAGGACAAAAAGGAGTGTTGATTTGGAGGGAGAGCGTGACCGATGTGCAGAGGCTTGCAGATCTGTAGCCGGGACATGGTTAGTCTTGCGAAGGCTTCGCACACATCCTCTACACACACAACATGGGGCGTGCTAATAAACAAAAGGTCACGCCGACAACAAGACGCTTATGAACACAACCACATAAGGCACGCTTACATTCACCATATTTAATTACGCGCCACCCCCCTGCTGGAACCCTCGCGGACCTAGAGGCATATCCACAGGTGGCGCAGGTCCGACTCCTCAACCACCTTCAAAATCCATCGAGCACATCAATCAAAATTCCCCCTGCGTCATTTTGCCGCAGTTCGACCGCGCCGTCAGAGTGGACAATGGAAGGGCGAATGCGGTCGCACTTCCTCGTCCCCCGGTTCTGAAAGGGAACCGGAGTGTGGCCGTAATAAAAGCAAGTGTGCTCAGGCGACTTTCCCCTGGATGAATAAAGGCTGATACCCCATAAACGCTGATGACTGATAGGAACACTCAGAGAGATTATGTAGCGCTTGTAGCCTTCCCAGCATGCCGTGAGGAATCTGAGAGAGGAACTGGAGAGCGGAGATACTATTATAATGGGAATAAATCAAGCCGCACACTGGGGCTTGAAAATGAAACCCGATGTGGGCCATAAATCTTTAGGGGTGTAAATAAAGCCGGACGAGAAATTAGATACTCGAACTTTGGTGTTCGATGACGGGGCTACGGCAACTTCAAGACACTTGTCCCTTTTTTTAAAAAAAGAAAGAAAATCTACAAATAATGAACGTCCTCCAGGAAAAACAAAAAAAAAACGAGTAAGAAAGAAAGACTTAGAGAGAGCAAACGAAGGGGGCAGAAAGTGATATTAATGCAGACAGTAGACAGAGCGAGAGAGAGAGAGAGAGAGACAGGGATTATGGGTACTTTTCTTTTGCAGCCTCATCACAAACAAGTAAGCCGATCGTCAAGAGCGAGCCAGGCAATTAATATTCAAGGAATTAGTTTTCCTTTTTAAAAACGGAGGAGGGGGATTTAGATTCTTTTTCCCTTTTACTGGGAATCCATTTTGTGAGCTAAGGCTATAACAGCTTGAAATCACTTTGACAGCTTGCTCTATCTTATGGAATACACACACACACACGCACACACGCGCACACACGCACACACACACGCACACACACACACACACACACAAACACACACCATGGGGGATTTTAATTTCAACCTGTGAAATTGTAATTGCCTCTCCTGTGAGAGGCAAAGGATTGTGGGAAGACTGAATGCAAACTCTCTTATATCAGTTCTGCCCGTCTGAGGCTGCTTCCACCCCCCCCCCGTACCTTTGTTATACATTTATTGATCTTTTTTTAACTCGTTTTTCCATTCTTACCTTTCCGCCTGAGCCTGTCCTCTTTTTTGCCCCCCCCTCTCTCACACCGCGCTCAGATCTATTTGTCTCGCAGTGATAACGCAAGTTCGCAGAGCTGACATTACATTAACTGGAGCTACCGCAGACAGAAAGGGATCAGCCGGGAGAGGTAGGGGAAAAAGAAGAAAAGCAGGGAAAAGAAAGATGGCAAAGAAGAAAGGAAGAGGGCACAGCGAAGAGCAGGGAGAGAAAAGAATACCACATGGCGGAAAAACCCCATGACACAAAATGGTGATGAAAATGTCTTCGGGGCCTTTGAATGCCGTCATTATTTTTTCTTCTTTTGTTCATTTTTGTATTTTCTGACTACTCTCGCTGTCACGTTGCCTAGAGAATGACTTTCTTAACTCCGTACGTCTGTGATTGTTGTTGGGCCGGAACGTGTCGGAGAGACTGCCTCCTTTAAAAAAACTGACAGAAAAAAAAAAGAAGTTAAAAAAAGAATCTTCCAAAGCACACAGCAAAACAGACATGAAAGGTTTGGACGTGTGTGTGTGTGTGTGTGTGTGTGTGTGTGTGTGTGTAATTAGTTATGATATTAAGTCACTTTTAACCTGTCACAGCTCCACTCTCACTCAGACACACACCGTGGGGTGATGTGCCTATTAAGTAACAGCTTCCTCTTATCAGGGCTTTACAGTAAAAGTACTCCAGGTATATAAATGAGTGGGCCTGTTTATGTGGGTGGCGGGGTGTGTGTGTGCATATTGGAACAGACTTGACAATAAATTAAGAATAAAGGCATGGGGGAGAGAGAGCGACAGACGAGGGCCAGAGGAAGAGGGATGATTTAGTCACGGAGGAAGAGGGGGGCAAAAAGACAGAGTGATGAGCTGCTGCTGGTTATGCAACGAGCCACATTTCTCTCAATAAGCTACAGACGCCTCCGTGCACCGGTGGCTGACTTTTTGCCGTGATGTCATTGTCACTGGGGAAAAAAAAACTAATGGTGGTGAGCTTTGCACTCAGCGCGCAGTATGCACCGCACCACAACGATGACAACAACAACAACAACAACAGGACAGGAAGGTCAGACGAAGCAGAAGAGGAGTCTTGTTTTAGAGATGTGTAACATTGATGAGATACATAGATCACCTGATCTGTCAGTAATAGGTGGTCATAGCTTGGTATAAATCTTCGTAACTAGATGGAGATGCCGGTGATTGGATTGATCTACAAACTTCTATGCGGCTCTCGCAGACATTCATTTAATATATATAATGTTATATATCATGATGTAGTGATTAAACAGTATTTTGTCTAATATGTATTTTTATCATAAAATGTGTCATAGCTTGGTATAAATCTTCGTAACTAGATGGAGATGCCGGTGATTGGATTGATCTACAAACTTCTATGCGGCTCTCGCAGACATTCATTTAATATATATAATGTTATATATCATGATGTAGTGATTAAACAGTATTTTTTCTAATATGTATTTTTATCATAAAATGTGCATATTATTATTATTATTATTATTATTATTATTATTATTATTATTATTATTATTATTATTATTATTATTATTAATATTATTATCGTTAAGTAATTTTCTTATACTAAGTATAATTAAGTACTAAAAGTAAGTACAGTACCACATTTCTTCAAGCGGGGATGCTTCGGGAGACGTGGGGGGGGGGGGGAGGACATTTCAAGCGGCTCTTGAAAGGACATTAAATATTTAGGGAAAGCCGGGCAGAAGTTCATGTGAACACAATCAACAAACAAGTTTGATTGTAACATTTTTCACATGGCACTTTTGAAGTCAAATCTGAGACGTGATACAAGCTATCAACTTGACTCATCCGCTTCCTGAGAAAAAGGCCCATTCACTCCGTACTGTTTCACTGTGGTTCAAACAGTGTCAGCTAGAGCTGGCAGAAAACCACAAGTGGTCTCAATCTGTGGGATTCTTATTCTCTCTTTTGAATGTACTTATATTGCTCTTTATCACTTAATAAGAGCCCCCCCCCCCCCAACACACACACACAAACACGTCCTGCTCCTCCTTCCATAACACTTAGCATCCAATAAATCGCTTCTGCCATCATTTACAGGATCTGCGTAAACTGAGTGTGTGTGTGTGTGTGTGTGAATGTGTCATTGTCACATCAAAAAATCAGTGGACAGTCCACTTTCTGAAATCCTTTTCTTGAAATCTTTTCATCAATAATTTCCTTCACGGATTTTATCACAAGGCCCGATCAAAACTGTCTGTGGGTAGTGTACTCGCACGGTTTGTTGTGTCTCCCGCTTTTTTTGAGAATTCTGAAAAGTGACGTCTGCTTACTTCGTGAAAAGGAAAGTGCAGGAAACAAATTTAAACATGGCTTAAAGGTGTATTTTGCTCTTCATGACGTTTCTGTGAGTTCTACAATGAACCTCTTCATAAAAACTTTGTTTGTGGTTTGTGGAGAAAAGTTGTCAACATTATTTCAGAATGCATAACACATAGCCCAAATGGCCGAAGTCATGAACAAAAATGTAAATGCCTCTCTGTTATGCAAACCATCGACAACCTAGACAAAAAGAATGTCCACAGACTTTAAAACAAGTATATTTTCAAAGTTAAAGAGAAAACAGGGCCTTCAAGTTTTTAAGTTCTGTTTATTTGTTCTACAAAGCGAGAACACCTTTTAACACCAAGTAATACTGCAGTACTGCCACGTCTCTGTGTGCTTATTAAAGAGCTTTCAAGAACAATACAGTGTGGAGCTAAAATGTTGACTTTGGTCCTTACGTCCCACTGGTGAAAACACTGTCACGCGCTCAAAGTCAAAGACGCGTAAGCCCGTCACAACACACACAACAACCAAAGACGCACAACACTATACACACTACAACAGAACTGGCAAGTCACCAAGATACTCTGTGGAGCCAATCTCTCTCTCACACAGCAGGCTGTAAATTCCCAGTTTGCTTTGCAGCGACAACAGGGTGTGTGTGTGCGTGTGTGTAAGAGAGTGTGTGTGTGCGCGTGTGTTTGTGTGCGTGCATGCGTGCGTGCATGCATTTGTGGATAAAAACTCAGCAATCAGTGAATGCAGGCACATGGGCCACCAAAGTAAATGCTTGGACGAAGCTGGCATGAAGACTTGTGTATATACACACACACACACACACACACACACACACACACACACACCCACACACGCACCCACACACGCACACAAACACACACCCGCACACAGCACGTATGATTAGGAACAGATATGCTTGCCAAGTCATTTTCCCCTCTGTTCCAGAGGCACTGAAGTGCTTAGCACACAGAGAGCAGACCTCGGCCTATAGAAATGGAAAGGCAGGGTGAGACGGGGAGGGGGGGAGGGAGGGAGAGATGTGGAGACGGAAAGCGACAAAGCATGTTGGTCACCAAAATTACAAAAATTAATTGGTCACACCCATGTGGGCTTCCATTTGCATCCAACAATTGCACTTGGGCTTAGTTGCAGGAAATAAGAAGCCCTTGTTTTAACACATTTGGTGTTAACACTTGTATGTAAATGCACAGTCCAATAATTTTAACGTTCCCTGCTGTGTCGTCATGTCACAACGGTGATTATTGACAAAAAAAAATCAACGGTTTGTGATAGAGTGATAAAAAAAAAAACAATATTCACATATTATAAATTCTACCTTTAATCTATCTATATTTATATAAAACAGTGTTTTGATCCTTTAAATATTTCAGTTGCACCTTCATCATCCTTGTCTCTGTAAACTCATATGAGGCTGCTGCAGCCTTGACTGACAGATCCTGCTGAAATCTGAGCTAAAACCCACTGGGGGAGAATACTGGGATTTCAAAAGAAAGAAATAAATAAAAGTTTAATGGAACAGTTATGAAGCGTGCTGAAAGACAGTATGGTAAAGGGACTGAGCAAAATTATGATAAACCTAGCAAAAGTTAATCAAATCATGTTTTTTATATATATATATATACAGTATAAACCTCTGTAAACCTTACTGACTACATATCTTTTTATCTAGTGCAACACGAGAACAGATTCTGAATATGTGGTGAATATATAGATCATCAATACAGTATGTAAAAGGATCATTGGACATGTTTTATTTTTATTTTTCAATTTTGTTGAAGCATGTTTTGAATCTGAAGGTGCGATTTGTGATAATCACAATTCCACTAACTCCCCACTGCACACACTTATGGATTTGTGGGAGGCGTTGTGCATCACAAAGATTTTCAGACAAACACACAAAGCACAGAGCTTCAGCAAAAAAAAAAAAAAAAACACGGCGAGGAATTGTCTTCGTTAGGCAGAAATGTAAAGGTCACAGCGTGAGATGGTGACTAATGAGAAGCTCTGTCAGGCGGCGGCTAATGTCAGGATTCTCTGCATTAGCCCCACCCGTGCCAGTGGCTGGCATCAATTCACTGGTCTGCCAGTGAACTCATTCTACATGCTCAGTTTATATTTGAACTCATCCTGTGTGAAATTACACTTTGATCCGCAGTTGACTGTGCTTTGCTGAATATTTGATCAGCTCCCTATGAACAATAAAGGAGACCCAAACTACTTTGCAACGCTTCTGGACACACACGCTGGCTCTTAGTGGTTCAGGACACACATTTCCTCCTCTTCATATGACAAAGTGATTTATTTTACATCATGTGACGCATTGCACTCACGCACTCTACATGGGTGGCGACGACGAACGCGCACAATTCTCAGAAACGGGAAGTTACTCAAATGAACATTTCTCACTGCCACGTGCATCTTTCTATTATACTAGAAATTATTTTGCCAACATACTCGCACTGAAATGTCACTTCACACTATGTTGTATAATGAGGATTGTTCCTTATCTTCACTGTGATGCTTTCTATTGTTTCATATTTGTGAGCATTTGGGCTGCCGTTAGTGGCACATTGCTTATTTAGTGATAGTGAATGTACCCAGTTTTGACAAAGGAAATAAATACTTATTGCTAAGGGCATTATTATTCTATTTTATTTTTATTTTTTACAAATAACGGCTGCACATTTGTGTGTTGTTTCATGAGTTCCTCCTTTTGCTTATTCGCTGCCCTCATGCATGAACGATGCCGTTCGGATGTTTTCGTTGGACACAAATAATCACATCAGTGAAGCTGAATTACTCATGTCAGACACTGAGATCGCGGCGGAGAAAACAATTCAGACTGCAAGGGGATGATTACCAGCATGAAACCATTTTTGTGTATCACTACCTTCCACACGTTAGAACATCTGCCCTTAAAAATGCCGATACACTATCAATACTGGTTAAAAATCATATTTATAATAGCAAATATTGTCCTATTGGACTATCAAGGGCTTCACTAACACTTATATCACAGTGATCTCTCAAAGCAACTTACTCAAATAAACATTCACTTTGGTAGTATCACGCATGGTTTAATAAGACAGTCATTCCTCTTAAGTATCGAACTTGACATTGATCGCATGAACAAAAATGTCCAGTGGACCTGTACTGAGTGATCTGTAAAGGCTAGAGAGAGAAATTGTCCTCAAGCGTCTCGTTCCACATCAGAAATGTCTTTTGTGATGGTTCTTTGAGACAGAAGAGACTCTTTGAGAACGATTTGAATTATTCTGCATTGCAGCGTCTTAATCTTATTGAAGTTCTTTTGTCCTTGTTACTGTACAGTTATACAGTTAAACTTGTTTCCAGCTGTCATTACATGCAAATTGGCAAAAAAAAAAGACATGACTTCAATAAAAAACTAAAAATCTTTGGCCGCTTCTTTCATCAAGCTCACCATTCTACACCTACTTTTCTTTTATTGTCTGTCACCCTGATCATTGCCAGTGATGAGACAAAACAACATGTTGAATCTGACAAGCACAGAGCCCCCCTGAATGACATGTCACTTTACCAGTTGTTCAGGGCTGACCAAATGATCTCACGGGGCGTGAGGACGTTCTCCATCCGAATTAGCTTCAGCGACTAACCTAACCCTAAATTCAAGTAAGACCTCGATGTAAACCGCCACTTGCATCGGATTTATTCAGAGATACTTCACTGCTGCGCTCTCAGGAACGCAATTCTCAGCCTCTGAAAAGCATCCAGAACATAAGAGCGCGCTCTCCCTCGAGTGCCAACATGGGTGCACGTTCTGACGCAAGCCAAACCACTAGAAGTTTAAAGTACGCGAGGGAAGGCGCATAAATGCGAGACGCAGACAAGTGGATTAATATTCAACCTCCGGTGCATTCGTCTCAGGTCCAAAGTCGCTCCGTTTCGCATCAAAAGGACACCGCTATGCAGATGACAAATTGACAACAGCTGCAAGTGAGACAAGTATTCAGAAACTCCAGCTTTTATTAGAAAACAACTGAAGTGAATGATGCGAGGTGAATAATGATCTCCTTTCTACGGCTGCCGCCTCAATATTTCAAAATAAGTGATGATCTCCCAAACACAAAGGGTGCCGCTGCATCCATATTTCATCGGAGAACATTGCAGTGTAACTGCGACATACACAGTGAGGAAATGTGCTTACAAAGCATCAAAAGAACTGTCACACAGTATAGATGGCGGCAGAATAATATAGGGCACTGCTGGATGGATGTAACAAGCTTCATAGCTACACGCATCATTTGATCACATAACACAAAGCCCGCGCGAGTGTCTATGTGTAGGACACGCATCATTTGATCCGGTAATATAAAGCTCTGGTTCCCCGTGTTTGTGTGCAAGTTTGCGTGACATGCGTCACTTGCCCATATAGTACAAAGTTGCAGTCTGCTTCAAGTTTGTGTGTGTGTGTGTGTGTGTGTGTGTGTGCGACATGCATTGGCTAGGTAAGAAAAAGTCAAGGCATGTGTGTGTGTGTGTGTCAACACAATGTGTGCCATGCATCATTTCCTTAGATAATACAAAGCTGCTGCTGCCGTGTGTGTGTGTGTGTAGGCTACAACAGTGGTATGTCTAACAATAGGGGTTTCTGAATGAGAGAGTGATGAGTCCTGATCCCCACACACACACACACACACACACACACACACACACACACACACACACACACACACACACACACACACACACACACACACACACACACACACGTGGAGGCACACACGCTGGCTGCCTGCTAAATTAAGCATTGGAGGAACATACAATACATTAGAAAGTGCAGGCATCTACAGACACACGTGCACACACTTATTCATTCATGCACACACACACACACTCACACACTCACACACACACACACACACACACACACACACATCCCTTCTGACACAGAAGTGAGCTGACAAACAAGCATAAAGAGACACTTGTGAGTAGAAAAATATATGCAGAGCATATAGAACAGACAGAAAAGAATAAATGCAGAAATAGCGACACAGACACATGCGCCAGTGCAATGCGACACATAAATTGGAGCATGCCTTACTAACCGTCGGAGATTTCAGAACTCCTGTTGGGACTGTTGTACTGCAAGGGAAATACAGGCTGAACCTATGCACGACAACAACTGAGCGATGCAGAGAGTACATTCCAATTTCAATTCTATTAGACTTTTTTAAATAGTTAAAATGTTGGCAGCTGATCTGGTGAAGAGGTAGATCAAGTCACAGTCCCGAAAAATTGATGTTGTTCTTTTGGATGGATGTGAAAATACTAATCAAGAAAAAAAAAATACATCTGACAAACAAGTCCGTGTATCCAGAGAATAATTGTATAAGTGGTCGGTTCACTTAAATTACAAAGAAGATAATCCTCAAATGACCTTGAGTGGTGTCGGAGTGCTGACCGATTTTGGGTATATCTGAGGTTTCTGCTCCCACCCCGACACAAAATATTTCAGTTGTGTTTCTGATGGCAGTGATATCCTTGTTCTCACTGCAAGTTATTTTTCCCAAAGAAGTCCTGTTCTATATGAAAACCAAAGATCACATGTTATGTTATGATTATCCAGAGAAGGTCATCGCATACAAACCAATGACACACTGCCTGTGCCGCTCTGTGGGATGAAACACCAGTTCAATAGTGAGCATCAGTCCCAGCAGTCAGTGCTGTCCACCTAGCCAATTACCAATCATGTATTAACTAATCAGGCAAGTTAAGATGTATAACACAAATGAATTAACTTTGATATATGAAGCAATTACAAGTTAATATATTTATATATAAAATATTTAAAACATTCTGTACGTAGATCGGTATCTATATTCTTTATGTCTCTTATTCAAAAATGAATACTTTGAAACAAAGCTTGGAAATAATCTTTAATTGGAGTATTACACAGACTATCACTAATGTTCACAGTGTGTAAATTAAACGGAAATCAATCCATCGAAAAGAGGGTGCCAAACTCTATAGCCCACGATGTTGGGAAACCTCTATACTTAGGACCCCCCCCCAAAAAAAACATGTCGACTAATCCATTAAAAACCTAAAAAAACACGCTGCAACTCAGCACGTTGCGAAGTCAGTTAACACAGAGTACACAAAGAAACAGTTCGGTCTTACATAATGTCCAACTCTCATAATGAAGCAAAATATGAAGCAGAATCCCCACTTGAAATAGATTCCAATTAAAATTGAGCCTAATCAGGGTGTAATTTGTACCAAACCAGCATATGTATAAAAAAAAAAAAAAAACCAAACCAGCATATGTATAAAGAAAAAAAAAAAAAAAAAAAAAAAAAAAAGTGGCTATTCCCACTTCACTGACTTGAGAAGACACTTTGTTTGAAGCAGTGCAGTGAACAGTGAGTGGTGAACTATGACCTGTAATTAAAAAAAAACTAAAAAACTAACTGCACTAACCCCGAGAGACAGAATCTCTCTGTTGGAGAAAAAAAAAAAGGGAAATCCATGAATTCATTTGAGATTGTGCGGATCTAAGAAGAAGGAGCATTTTTGTCACGGCACTAACACACTGGGCTGTTTCTGTCCACTCCTGTACGGACAGTCGCTCTCTCAGAACAGTTTCTCCAGGACAAAGGACAAGATGGCTGCGGCCAGCGTGAGGCCGATCCCGAGCTTCGTCAGTACTTCCCTGTCTAGGCTCCAAGAACCCAGTACCAAAACGGACGGGGAGGCCGTGGAAGGGGGACCTCGGAGGCCGTTGGCAATTGGTTCCTGAAGGAAGGAAAACACAGAATACAGAGCTCTCAGAAATGGGGTCACACTGCACGGGAGATGATCGGGGACCACGAGGTCATATGGAACATGTGGATGCATGGAGGAAATAAGGGAAGTAAAATGATGAAAAACATTCTTTTGGTAAATCACGATTCCAAATGTTTTCAGGGTTAAAAAAAAAGAAAACGCGCAGCCCTGTACCCAACGCTCCCTCACACAAGGGGGTCAGAGAGCCAAGATTTGACGTGTTGATTAGTGAGTAAAAAAACATGCGACAGGGAAGGAAAAAGAATCGCCGAGCACGGCGGACGAGCATATAAGAGGAAAAAAACCAGTTTTTAAATGAAAATCTGGAGATTCTTTGTAACACATCGATCGACCGAGCCACAGACACCCTGTGTGAGAGGGGGAATTTTGCGGGAAAAGTCCATGGGGAAATGGCTGATCCGACAATCAGCATCATTTTCAAATGTGCTGCTCGTTCCAATACTTTGTGAGTGAAGGCGTATATACAACCAGACCTGCAAATGAGCGCATTTCAATCACGGTGCTATTATACCTGCGTAAAACAGTTAATGCAGTTCTGCAGTGATCCAATTATCACAAAGCACTGCCTAGTGAATCACGCTGACGTGTGCGCGTGCTTGCGTGCGTGCGCGTGTGTGTGTGTAGGCGTGTGTATAAGAGACGCAAGCTATAGGAGAGACAGTGGAGCATGGACGGAAGCTGATAAAGCTACCGCCCCAGGAGCGGCTGTGACAAGAGAAACATCAAAACCAAGATGACATTTTTTCAGTTATCGACGGTGTTAATTGTGATTCAGTTGACCACGGTGAATATTGATAAGGAGCCCCCCTGCCCCCCCCGCCCCCCTCTCTCCCTGGCCTCCCCACCCTCTCTCATCGATCATCACATCACTTTTATTTTGTTTAAATCTTAACGTGGGAGAAACCTGAGGCGCGATTTCAAGCAACACCGATTGATGGATCGATAGATGTATAAATAAACCCCACGCAAGATGTGGGCTTTTTTATTTATTTATTTTTGATTTGAGCACTAAACAAATTGGATGAGAGCAACCGACACTTGTCAACATCTCTGGGCCGAGTGGAAATCGATCTGGATGACCTTGCGCGAGCTCTCGTACGTCTCCGCCCGCATGACGGCAGGTAAAATGTCTTATCGCCCATACAGGAAGCCACGCGGGGAGATATTGAGCAATTGATCAGCGGCTTTCTAGAACGACCTTTAATCAAGTTCAATAGAAGTAACTACCTGAGCTTTGGCTCTGATATTTCCCAAAGTTAGGCTCTCGTCTCTCTCTCCCACTCAAGTACCTCAATCGAGTCTAGTCTTCCGTTAATGGTTTTTCCACTTATAACCCGCCCCCAAAAATAGGACGCTTTTCCAATTGAAGCAATTCTGTTTACCACGACGAACACCGGGCCGTGCGTGTTGTCTTGCTGCGGAGAAAAAGTTCTCCCACCGGAGTGGAAAACTCAGTAATTAACCGTGGAAGCCGTAATTTGCATGCACCTTTGACCCACGCGCTGAGAGGGGAGAATGACAGATTTTGTGGAACACCTACCTGTGTGTACAATACGTGCTCCTGCGTGAGTGAGAGCCGGTGCACACCTACACGTGTTGCACGCACACGGCTGTGCGTACCAGCAGCTGCGCGGTGTGTGCACTCTGCCGCTCTATCCTTCACTCTATCCTCCCGTGGCCTCTCTCTTTCTTTCTACCTTTCCACCCACTCTTCCCTTCGCGACTGTTTCTGAATGGTTTCCTCTGTTACGGCGCACAATGGCGGACGGATAGTGTGACCGACAACGCCTACGTGACACATCCGTGGGTCGCTTACAGTAACTCCAGACGATAGGTAAAGAGACAGAGGCCCGGCCGTCGCGTCCACGATTGCCTCATGTTAGGATCATTGTCGTTTTTTTCCTTATGGTGAAACGGATACACTGTTTTGTTGTTGTTTTGATGCATCAAAAACAATAAGGGAAGTCTACGGTGGCACCGCATGTACTGAAGCAACGGACTTCTGCAGGTCTGCTTCCAGCTCGCTTCCCTCTGCTCTCTCCGTTCTCTCAATACATGTATGAAAATGTGACATGTGAACTACTTAAAATTCCTCAAAAACACTTCAACTTCATGACTTTTATTGCCACGGAGGAGTGAGAAAGCTGCACGTAAACATGGCATCTTCATTAAAATGAACATTTATAGCCCAGATTTGACTTTTTTTCTTACATGAGATAGAGAATAAATGTTTGACATAAGCTGAGACAAAGGGAGAAGACTTAAAACCAATGACTGATGAGACAGAAAAAAAAAACAAAGTTGAGCAAGCTGAGTCTATTTATCTCTCCCTCGCTCTCTGCAGGTGTCTTTCTCAGCAGGGTGCCAAGACTGAGACCGAGTAGTATACTCTAAAATCTATTACGAATAGGGAGGATAAGTGAAAATCCAAGGGGCCACTAGGTGCATGTCAGCGCAGTGGGATGGAAAGGAGGAGAGAAGAGGGGTGGAAAGACCGAGGAGAGATGAGGAAAAGACGGAGAGGATGAAAGGGAGCAGCAGAAGATGGGAGATGCGTCTGTCAGAGATCAGCACCCGAGCGCTGGCTGGAGTTCCTGAATGTGTGTCTGTGCGAGAAAAGAGAGAGAGAGCTAACATTTGTGGGTGTGAATATGTGTGTCGGCCTTTGGCTGGATAATGTCTGCCTTTCTTCTCGCAGGGGTAGAACAGCGCCGACTAATCCTCCTGATAAAGCACCACACCAGGGGGGGTGGGGGGGCGTCATAGAGCCTAGCGTGGCCCGATGATTTTCTATAGTATCTTGTATTAACACTAAGATACACATGGAAACTTGCGCAACCCACCGCAAAAGCCAGAACACACAGTGTGGTGCAGTGGTCACATTTCTCACACGATCTCCACCAGTTGTCAGTGTCACTCTAGACACAGGGTTCTTGGATGGGGGGGGTGCGTGCGTGCGTGCGTGCGTGCGTGCGTGCGTGCGTGCGTGGTGTGGGTGTGGGTGTGCGTGTGTGTGTGTGTAAACAGATACAGAGACGGGCTCCTTAGTCATGGGTGATTTGACAAAGCCTTAGCTGCAGCTGTATTTGCGACCGGACAAAAGAATGGCAGAGAAACTGACGAGTGACTGCGAGGAATATTTCTGACACAAAATTTGAAATAAAATATTGTTGAGGGAACAAATGACTAACACTGAAGGAGTTACAGAGAGTGAAAGAAGCTCAGGGGGGAAATTTGAATCATATTCCCTTTCTGTCTTTCTCTTCTGTCCATGTAAGTCCATTTCGACGAACACTACAAGTGTGCATAGTGGGGTGTTTTGAACAGCCACTGCTATAGACAGGGAATACAGCAGGCACTTACAGACACTCCGGAAGTGTACGCAAAAAATATACACATCCACGCAAAAATACAAGGACACTTGAGAGGTCAGTGTGATTTTTGAATAGAGCGGGTCTAAAAGCCTACAGCACAGTGTACAGAAAGGACAGCAATCCCAGCCAGCCCATTATTGTGGAAACCATTGACGAGATTAAAGACCGAGGAAAAATACAGCAAAACATGTCAAAGCGAGAGCCCGCATGTTCATGTTGAGAACATTTGAGTAACTCTCAGTACAGAGAATAATAATAATCATAGCAATAACGAGGTACATTTTCTGCTGTCCTTTAACACCGCGTTCCGTTCATGCAAACGGCATAAAGGACATTTATTTCTTATTTCTTTTTTTTTGTAATTCCCCTTCAACAAAAAACATATTTACAAGAACAATGATTCATTGTTGAGACCCATGCACCCTAAGGCTGGGGTTGTAATACTAAATGTAATAAAAAAAACAAAAAAAAACACAGCATGCTGAGCTTACGATTCGATTCAAAATGAACACATGAAGTACTTTGCTAAGAGAAGTCTGTTCACAAAGTGGATGTCGGGAAAAGACTATATTTCCATGATAACATGGAAGAGAAAAGCCAAAAACATGTGCTTAAAAAAAAGAAAATGACTCAATAGCAAAACATGATTCCCCTTTCTGCCCAACAGCTGCTGGCCAAGTGCCTTATTATTTGCATTTTCCATCTGTGGTTCCCAAACAAAACTCAGGGCAAAGGGCATTTAAAACCCCTGATATTTTATTTTTTTATTTTCCACCAAAAGCGAATGAGGCTGTGTGATGCCATCTGAAATGTTGGGATTGATAATGCTTAAAAGAGATTTTGATGGCCTAACATCTCTTCCTTTTGTTACTGTGACTTTGGCTCCTCGAGTATACACAAAGCACGGGCCATGTAATACAATTTGACACGCTAAATGAAACGCCTAAAATAGCTATGCCTGCCGTATAAAAGGCACAACAAATGATTTGCCACCACAAGCAAACAAAGTCACGCAAAGGGCCAAGCAAAACCTTTTGACATTTGAAATAAAGTTTAAAAATAGATTTGTGAGGATTAACTGTGCCCCCACCAGAGAAGACAGCTGGAGCTTAGATTTTTGTTTTTACTTTTTCAATATAGACAATAAAGATGACAACATGTGCGCATAATGCAACATCAAAGCGACAACCCATTATAGTTGCATGTCACCACAGACCAAATCTATTGTTTGATACAAAATACACATTTTTATAAACGCATTAGGCCTGTTCTGTGTCTATGTTTACGTAGGGCGTGCGTGTTTCTTTTTTTTTCTTTCTACACAATTACTTTGTGTCATATGGCCTGCGGGTAGCAGGAGTCAACCAGCACACCGGAGGGACTGAGCTTTGTGTGTGTGTGTGTGTGTGTGTGTGTGTGTGTGTGTGTGTGTGCGCGCGTGCGTGTGTGTGTATAAGCTATGTTTTTACAATAAACCCGTGGTGTAGGTAAGTGCATGTCTGCATTTACAGATTGTAGTGTGAGCGTTATGATGCAAAGTAACCGCAATCCCAGCCATAACAGAAGATTATAAATTAACAGCATCCATTCAGTGGGCCTTTATATTTCACAACAAACAGAACACACTAACGGGATAGATATAAGACGTGATTTAAGAAATGAGTCAACGGGGAAAAATCCAGTGAAACAACAGATTCAAAAAGGATAAAAAGGTAATAATAACAAACTAAAACCTATCAAGAGAGTTAGAAAAAAAAACGACAAAGAAACAAAGAAAAATAGGTCCACAAGTAAGGCTGGAAATTCTAGTCCAAAATAAGAAAGGACAAACAAAAGGCCCGCAATTTTTTTGTTATCTTGCCAATTTGTGTTGACTACTTGTATTCTTTCTTTTTGCTGCCCCTCTCTCTCTCTGTGCTCTCGTCTATGTCTTTCATTCGGCATGTCAATTTGCCGTCTCGCGGAGGGAGCCGAGCCATTTTCTTCTCTCTATGCTATTCTCTCGCTCTCCTTGAAAAAGTATGCTGTGAAAAGAGCTGATTATTGAATGGCACTCAAGCCGCTTCCCTGTGTCCTGATCTCTCAGTTTACCTTGATTCATTTTTCGGCCCCTCTCTCTCTCTCTCTCTCTCTCTCTCATACCTCTTCTCTTCTATCATTGAATTTCATCTGAGGATGAGAGACTTGTGAAGATACTTTCTATTTTTCTTCCCTTCACCATGCTTTTGAGTGCTATTTCTGCCATTGTGCCATCCTAAAAGACTCATTACCGGCCTTCCTCTCCTGTGGAAAGTGCTGTTTCCGTGAATGAAGGGCAGAGAGAGAGAGACAGAGAGAGAGACAGAGACAGAGACAGAGACAGAGACAGAGAGAGAGAGACAGAGACA
>JAFBJU010000541.1:382413-448717 GCA_016785305.1 Colistium nudipinnis | reverse complement strand
GAGAGAGAGAGAGAGAGAGAGAGAGAGAGAGAGAGAGAGAGAGAGAGAGAGAGAGAGAGAGAGAGAGAGAGAGAGAGAAGCTCCCTTTATAGAGATTTCATTATATTGCCTTTAAGAAGACCCCTGGCTATGCCATCTTTGCCTTTTTTTTTTTTTACACAGAATCAAACCAGCCCACATAGCGCTGTCCCTGTGTGTGTGCTTTCAGATAGCATGCCGCTGTTCCAGAATCAGAGGCATGATGTGTAACTAAACGACGTCTGCGCCTGTCATGGCATCCTCATTTACACAGATTTGGATTCGACTCTGTGACTACCTTTGCTGCTGATGATGCAAAGGTGATGATGCCCCCCCCCCCCCCCCCCCCCCCCCCCCCCCGGGGGCCCCCCCCCCCCCCCTCCCTGTTGTGTCCATACCTTTTATACAGAACGATGAAATAAAAAAAAATAAAAAAAAAAACATATCCGCCTACGGCCAGTAAGGATGCATCTTCTGCACCTCCTGATTCGGATTAAGAGTCACAGGGGAAGTGGCAGGGATCAAAATGCGCGAATGGTATCTGAACACCATGTGTAGGTTGTCGTCGAAACAAATACATTCACACCGAGAGAATACATTATTGTACTAAATGTATCCCAACTGCCAGTTTTGGGAGGTTTGGGAGGATGTGGGGCATATCCACACAGGAAATATATATAATGTTTATGTCGTGTATGTAAAATCCCGTCCAATGCGAGTTCGGACTTACTTTCACTAACGACAAATGTGGCCCCAGGGACACTAGAAGGCAAGCTGCAGCACTCGTAACATTCGAAGAGCAGTGTGCCATTACATGACAATGAGCCTAACCCTTGTTAGTCATCCATCCATCCACACTCCCTACACCTGTCTATACATTCGAACGTCCATGCGTCTGTTCATCTGATCATCCATCAATGGCGCCCGTCCACGCCACCACGCTCCACATCCCGGCATCCGTTTCTATCCGTCCACTCTCGGGCTCAGCCATTCACAGCCGTCCCCGAGCTTCCACACGTCACTCCTCCTCCTATAAATCCATCCATCCGGCCATATTTTCATTCCCCCACATCCTTCCCGCCATAGGTGGTTGCTGGTGTGCAATCACCTTTGTCCCCCCATCTGTAAAATAATAGATTTCTCAATCGGTTCCTTCTTTAATGGATGGACTTTGCAAACATTGCCTATCCAATCACTCGCTCATCAACCAATCATCCCTTTCCCTGCTTTTTCTCCCTGTGCTCCTCTGCATGTTAGATGAGAAAACAAAGCTCAGACTCCCTTCCCTTCCCGTCTCCTTATCCCAGTCCTTTATTCTCTTTTTCTTTCACTCTCCACCAAAAGCCTGTAATTATAGACCGGGCGGCAACACATGGGGGGGCGAGCGTCTATCGGCCTTTCCCCTAATCACGCATTCAACTCACACGTGCTCATTCGGCTCAGTGTGGGGTGGACTCATGCAGAGACTCATAGAAAATAGATGCTCTTCAAATATGTATAGTCCAGCCACCAGTGTGGGTGTGTGTCAGTGTGCATGTCTTTATAAGGTTGTGAGGACTCATTTTGTTCCTAAACCACCACTGTGACTTGGTTGTAGGGTTGAGGTCAAAATTAGGTTAAGGTTAGGGCAGGGTTAGGAGTGTCCTCACAGCTATGAAGAAAACATTGTGTGTGTGTGTGTGTGTGTACATACTACAGTAGTGGCAGTGTATGAGTACTGTGCGTTCAATCAGACCCGTTCACTTATACTATATTGGATACACAGCTCCCAAGTAAATCATCTGTACAGAGCAAAGGGCTATGCTGAAACTGTGTGTGTGTGTGTGTGTGTGCGTGTGTGCGGCCTGCAGATATTGCTGCTTTTCCAAGCCATTAGGTCACTTATCTATTAGCACTGTGCTCCAGTGCCACTTTGCTATCAATAAAAGGCGACCCCGCAGGTCATAAGGACTATGGATTACAGACCATCAGCGACATCACCGGAGATCATTTAATATAACAATATGTTAATTGCCGACATGCAGCGGAGAGCAGGGAAGGGGAAGAACGAACCTTCTTGTCTTCTGACTTACATTCGTTTCTTATTCAGTCGTTCTGCCTCTTGTTCTTTTATCATTCCTCTGACGCTCGCATTTTTTTTTAAGGAGAACAATACCATCGGAAGTTCTCATTATGTTTCAACTAATCCTTATTTTGTTCTGGATTTTCAAACCGATAATGCGTTCTAGCCAGCGATTGCAATTTCAAGATAATGCCTAACGCACAAACACTGAAAGCAGTGCTCACAAGTGGAGGACAAAGACTTTTCCCTTTTCACCCTCTCGGTCACGTTCTATCCATAAATTCTCCTCTGGAACAAGTCCAGGGTAAAGATGATGACTTTACCTCCTTTCTCCTCTCCAAACCCCCCGGGACACGTTTAAACCGGAGGACTGATGTCAGGACGTTTTTTTTTTACAGTATTGGGGGCAGACAGAGTGTATGTCAGTGTGTGGGAAACAGTGGGATGTGTCCGAATGTAGAGAAATGAATTGCCGGGAAAAATACAAGGTCTTGGCGTGTCGTTTAAGAGAGTGGGACTGTTGGGGAAGTAGACTTTGTTTTGACTGGTTACTGGTTTTGCAAGGTCTAGTCGCCATTACTGAACTTTTCAGCGCTCAGTGACGTCTTGCTTGGCTTTCTGTGAAACCTCTCTCTTTCTTTTTATCTTATTCTCTGCCGACCATTTCGGTCTCTCTGCATGCCTTGCTCCACATCACTCTCTCTCTCTCTCTCTCTCTCATGTGTCTGTCTGTTCGCTGGTTCTCCTCCCTCTCTGTCTGGCAGTAAAGGCTGATGAAGTGTGAAATTAGAAAGTGTATCATATTCTGCTCTGTGGCTCCATGTCCTGAGCTATAAGCCACAGCTAGTCAGAGTGAAAAATAACATGCAGTGAAACAGATACATTAACATGGTGTGTGTGTGTGTGTGTGTGTGTGTGTGTGTGTTTACACGTGCATTTGTATGTGGTTGGAAGGAAGGAAGAGGACAGTTTAGCCAGCCGCAGCTTATCTGAAATTACTTATCTCACGCCTGATACACTGGTGCTTTTTCACAACCTGCAGAAGCTCGAATGGATTAAAAATTTTGAAACACACACACAAGCACGCACGCACGCACGCACGCACGCACGCACGCACGCACGCACGCACGCACGCACGCACGCACGCACGCACACACACTTATCTGCTGACGGCACAGAATTTGAAAAGCTTGTTGTCACCCTAAACGTAACCCTTGTCAACACAACTTTTATAGCTTTGATAAGGAAAGAACACGGGGTGAGAGGTTGACAGATGTATGGCTGGTTCTCTTTTTTCTCTATTACGTAATAGGACCGACATATTGTATTGGGCACGCATTTGCTCCAACGCACTCATTTGTACCACATAGGAAACAGATTTCTAAATTGTTGCTAAGTATAGGTCGCATAAAATGAATTATGAGTATGAACCCTTGAATCAATTTTAAAAAAGTGGAGTAGAAATAAGAGGAGATATATATGGCTACTGATGATGATGGTCCAAAAATCAGTTTTAAAATTTAAAAAATATTCGAATGACATACCGTTGATGAGACCAACGTTCTCCCGTTGTGCTTCAATGCAAAAGCGAACGGATTATTGTGCTCAACAATATGCGCTCCTAGAGCGTAGCAGAAAATACCCATATATATGGATATATACGATACCATATATAGTAAATGGATGACATGATGGTTGATATCAGTTACTTGGAACATATGGACTTTCACTCATGTGGAAACAATTTAATCTGAGGTTAATGAATATTCATTTCAGTTAAATCCCAGTGTTTTGTGTCTTTACATAATCATCCATCAGCTTATTATAAGATCATGTTTATGTATCCAGATATATATATTTTCTGACAGGGACTCCTCTTCTGAATGTGTGGTATAGTTTGCAAATTACAAATGTTTACGAAACATACGTTTCTGCAATTACTACTACCTGTATTTATAGTTTATTCCTGACATCTAGTAAAACATATTCTTTAGGGTTTATGCTGCATCAGTACAATTTGCTAATACTCATTCAACAATCTTTCTGGTGCAGCACAGCTATGAACTGGACTAATGCCTCCGTTTGGCCCATCTGTGTGCATTTAACTATAGTGCATCTCTGCGCAGCTGTGCGTTTGTGTGCGATTACCTTGATCAGTCCGGAAACCTCTCCCTTCTGAAGCGGTGCAGCAATGGACGGCGTGAACAGCTCGCTGTCTTCCACGGGCCGGCCTTTCAGGAAGTGTTTTCCCGCCTCGTAGATGTCCACCTCAATCATCTTCCCGTTGAATTCAGCCTTCTTCGGTACCAGCACCTGGAAAACAGGAGCAACACATCACACATGAGCCACTGCGGCTTCGAAGAAACACACGAATACACACAAAATGAACGTGCAAACCACAAGCAACATGTCTATCAGTGCACTCCTGTCACCCACAGGTGTGGTAAATGCAGGAAGTTGCCATCAAGTGAAAAAAGGCAGAAGAAAATAAGATTCTTTTCCACTAAATAACCAACCCTTTGCATATGGCGGTCAATTTCTTTTTTTAATTAACTACCGTTCACCATAGCTTTGTTCAACGCTCTCCCTGATGCTTACAATAAAAAAAAAACCCACAGGGCCCAGTGTTTTCAGTTCCATTGAAGGAAGCCCCGAAGGTCAAAAACGACGGCAACAGCTGTGAGATAAACCAGTGGGATTTGCTGGTTTGTCTTATTATTTCACCATGGCAACTATAAACCTCGGCTGATCACAGCAGGATGGAAGAGAAAACAGAGTTATAATTACGGCTTAGTGGGAAATAGAATTTGTTCGTAATGACTTATGCCTGTGAATAAAGACCCCATGCAAATGGTTTTCCTTTCAAATCGAGGTTCAAACCAATCACACAATTTGACAGATTGTCAATTATTATTTTATTTACTGATTTAGTCCTTTTCCTCAGCCCTTGCGTTAAAGTCCAATCTCTCTTGAAACCCTGGTAGAGTGATAAGTGTGGCCATGATTGGTGTGTTTGGAAACTGCAGTCGAGAAAGCTTGTACAAATTATGAACACAATGAAATTGTGTTATGAGGGTTTTCAACCCTGTATCCTTTTTGGAAAACACAGCGGCGCCTTTATGGCACACTATCCGGCAACGGCACTGTCCGATTCCCGGTGGAACAACTATATTAGATTATGGCACGATGTTTAAAGATAACAGGTGAATAATTGAATAATAACACGAATAACCGAGTCTACGCATCCTTCATCTTTTTTTGCTGGCCTCTTTCCGCAAGCCGATCGGAGATTAGGATCTACATCAGACCGCCAGCCTTGGACAGGCCGGGGATTCAATAATCCAGGAACACTTCCACGGGGGCCGCCTGCTGACTCAGATCATCCGGCCGCCTGTCTGACCATTACGACACTCTGCAGGGCTAAGCCACTGACTCGGCAGAGGGAGTAGCGTGTGGGCTGATGGACGGCGGCGTGGCCGCTGTGACGGCAGGGCTACACCTGGTTCAGTGTTAATCTGTCACTCTTCATCCAGCTGGTGGAATATGATAGGAGATGGAGAGCGGGTCAGACAGACACACACCTGCCTAATCAACACACCCGCTGCTCGACACTCTGACCACTGCGAGGACGCGTGCGCGCCTGTGCGCGCGCGTGCGTGGGTGGGTGTAAGTAGCCAGCAACCAGGTTGGAAGCAGAGATGTAAAAACAGCAGGGCTGTGAGGGAGTCGGCGTGTGCGCGTGCGCACGCGCGTGTGTGTGTAGGTGAGGGTCATTCAAGGCCCATTACTGGGTGATTAAATGATGAAAGAGCCTGTCCGATTTCATTGGAAACCCCCCCTCCTACTTCCTCAACCCCCTCTACTTCTCTCACTCACTCACACACGCGCTCACGCGCACACACTCCAGGTGGGTTGGGTGCCTATTATATCCGTCAGGATAGATATCCATCTGATGGTGTAAAAGTGAAACCCGGCCATTTGTTCACACTCACACCTCTCTACCTTATTCCCCCACCCCCTGTCTCCCACCCACCCCCCCTCCAGCCCACTCCGTCCTTTTCTTTGCTCCCGCTACTCTTTTCACTTCTTACCCCACCCGACCTTTTTTTTTGGTTTTTGTTTCTAATCTTTCCCGCCTCGTCCGTCCAACTGAACTGCCCAACGTTTTGATTTGTCTATTTTCTCCCCCTTTTCCATCCTTTTGTTCATCCAACACTCTTAACCCGTTGAATCCTATTGGTGCTTCAAATGGGTGTAGTGTTTTTTTTTTTTTTTTTTAAGCTTAACATTTAACATATAAATACATTAGGGCACCAAAACACTTCCTTGGGTCCTTAAAGCGATCATAAAGGGAGGAAAAAAAGGAAGAATAAAAAAAAGGGAAGAAGTTCTCAAAATACAACTTACAGTCTGAGTCAAAAAACTGTTTCTTCTTCAGGTGTATGTAACGTGTGTGCATGTGTGTGTGTGTGTGTGAGTGTGTCACATGGGGGTAGATGGGACATATCCCTTGGGGGGTCAGACTCAGGAGAATACTGGTACATAGTGTTTCTATGTTCTTTTACATAGTCAGTGTCAGAGTGTGATTTAGGAGAACATGTCAAAGACTTAATGTCCAAGACAAAACGGGGAAGAGGGGAAAAAAAAAAAAAAAAAAAAAAAGCATCAGCAAACTCTCCTCCCGAGTACAGTCAACCCACACTCGTGACACCCATGCCCGAGTGTGCACGTGCAGGAAGGGGCGCACACGAGCCCTTGAACACACATGAACCGGGTGACACTTGTAACTGAAGTTTATAGCCTGCAGAAAGAGGTGCAACGGAGGAGGGGAAGAGGGGAGGAGAGGAAAGTGCGACGGGAGGAAAAATTATTACCATCCCGTGCCCTCCCCGCTAATAAAAAGCATAACTTCAAACATGTTTTTGATGATGGTTAAAGCAGGAGGAAATTGATTTATTTGAAGATGTTTTAAAGTGAATTTTTCACAGGTTGAGAGAGGGTCTTTGAAGCCACGTGGGCGTGTGCGTGCGCGCGTGTGCGTGCGCAGGACGGAATGTTCATGTCTTTAGGGCTGACCTTAATGTTGGCATGTATAAAAACCGCACCGCCGCTATCAGCCTCCAAATGTTCCCATGACCACCGCAGGTCCTGTGTGTGTGTGTGTGTGTGTGTGTATTCGTAACTGCGTGCGATATCCCTGCTAACCCACTTTAGTCAATACAAGCTTAAGCTTCCGACACCTGCTGTGATTTCTCCTTTGCGCCTGGTCTGATTTAGCGTGAACATGAGTGAAGTGTGAACATGAGGAAGAGTTGGAATGGCTTCAGAAAACGGGGGGGGGGGGGGGCTTTCTTTCGCTGTGTTTTTTGGACGTAAGCCGACGAGACCATTTTTAGCACTCATCAAATGCATGTGTAGCAACAAACATTTCCTCTATCGAGGAAAACCTAGTGCTCATTTAGTCAGCGTATATCAGCAAATGAGATCACAACACCAAGGGCCATAAATGACTGAAAAAGGCCGCGTGATGACTTTTGTTCACCTGACCTTGTTGAGACGAGCAACGTAATTAATGGCAAATGCTTAATACGTTCATACGTTTTCATTCACATCTCACCTGTTCGTAAAACTTGTTGTGGGCAACGTAGTATTGGGCATCAAACGACTCCTCGGTGACCAGCACGTGTTGCCTCTCCCCTACCTGCACGGAGAGAAAAAGAGACAGAGAATTATTATTATTATTATTTTTTTTTACTATTTGCTCAAGCACCAAATATCGCACACGCAAAATTAGGCAAAGGGGTTTACCACTCAACGCAGACCCTGTACATACAAGGGTCTTGTCTATTCATCAAGATCCCAATTCAATCAAAGTTTTGCTCTTGCATCTATTTTTTCATGTTTTCTGTTCACCGTTTAATTGCAATCTCAAGGTTCCCGAACCACTTCACTTTTAGCGCTATTGAGCGAAGTTCCCGACAAAAAAATGTTTAAATGAATGAAAAGAAGGGAAATAAAAAATAATAAAAAATAAAATACAAGGCTACACACGATACAAATCAAATGCGCACAGAAATACACTCTATTCAGGAATTGTAAAAAAAACAAATCCAATACCACAACAAGGCCTCCTAATATTGAGAAATTGAGAATAGGACATAATGACAGATGGTACACTTTTTCGGGAAGAATATTGTTAAATCGTAGAGGGAGAAAGAAGAGAAAAAGGAGAACTTTGATGAGGTTACTGAGAGTGTGAATAAAACCAACTCCGAATTGATTTGGCTTTTTGAAGTTACCATCGACAAGGGGTTTCGAAAATGAAGTTAGGGCAAATATTTGACGGTGCGCCGCGGCTGTATCCTCGCTTATTTCATTTTAGCTTTTTGAAACGGGCGAGAGCCGCGAAAATTGCTGTTAATGCGCTCTAATGCATCTTGCGACATGTCCTGAATGATGCACAGTTCATCGTGGGCGCATTTTAAACCTGTAGATTACGTGTCCGCCTCGTAGCCGCGAGGTTGTTCAGGATGCGCATCAATGCCAGCAAAAAAAAAACCACCGTGCCCTGAGTGCGATTTATTTTGACGTGAAAACACATGCATGTTTTCTGATAAACGTATGAAAGCATCGAAGGGCTGCGAAACCGTAAACCGCCTGGGTTTCGAATATCCGCAACACGCAGCTGGCCATGTTGGGAACAGAGCGTCCTGTATGTGCATTTTAACTCCTGCACTGTAAAACCATGCTGACTGCTCATTTCCTCGGCAATATGTCAGGGCCTTAGAAGTCACGGCTCTGACACATCGCTCAGGGTGCTTCCACTTCTCGCCGACACCCATCTCCCGTGCGCTTTTTCTTCGCTCCTTCCTGTCCTTCCATCCCTCTCTGCTTTCTCTGGGCTCTTTGTTGCTCATACCTCTTCCCTCTCCCCATAATTCCCCCCTCTCATCGCTCTCGCCGAATTGGACTGTGCATGTGCGCTCCCACACCTGCACGGGCATGCTGACAGACTTAAAAAGAGACCAAATAAATCACAGTTTCCTGCAAACAGAGCTGAAAAAAAAGAAGAAGAAAAAAAAAAAAGAAGGCTGGAAAAAAGGAAAGAAAATCCTTTGAACATTATTGCTGGATGGTGAACATTTGATTTGGGTCTTTTGTTTGCTGCTTGGATTGAAGACAGATGTCCCTGCTGTAGCCCTAAAATACAGCACATGAAAGAAATACTTTCTCACAGTGTTGTGCGCATATATAAGGAGATAAAAGTGTTGCTGTTTGTCTTCAAAACCCTTCTGTTGAGATTTTATAATTCCGCTAACTACCACATACTGACTGAGGCTGTATTTCTTTTTGGAACTTTATTCTGTTTGCAAAGTTATATTACCCAACGTTACATCACACGAAGCCTTAAAGTTTTCAGTCTTGCCCTTCATACCAGAGGAGCAATGCATTGAGAGCTAGATAATAATACACAATGTGAATTGGTGTGCATCTGCCTGTCTTAACAATACCTAATCCACACCTAAACAAGCAGCGGGGAGCAATGATCTGGGATTAAAGCATAACGCGCCAATATGTGGATTGAACTGTAAATAAGGGGAGGATCATGCCTGAACACGCCCTGGCAAAAACAATGACATATAAGTGAATGTATTAAATTCAAAAAAAAAAGAAAAGGTGACAAGCTGCACAAACCATGAGTTTTGTGTTTGGGGTGATTTCATTCCATGTTGTTTCGCTTTTGTGGCTGCATGCCTTTCATGTAAGAGTCCACATTTATATATGTATTTATTGCATCTGTTGGAAAAGATCACGGAGGACCAAATATTGCACGTATGCGAGTCTCTTTGCAAATTGAGATGTGTATTTACTTCACCATCCGGAGCACAGCATCCCAAGACACACGGCAGATCCACTACAGATAGGTGGGATCGCGAGTTTAATTGATAATTAATCCGCATCATAACAAAGATAATGAGAGAAATGTGGTTACGAATTTTAATTACCATGTTCATCTGTCCCATAAATAAAGGAGCAATTCACCTGAAGAAAGTCGAAAATATCTTTCAGCAGCTGCAGTATTTGCTTTAATCGCATGCGACGGGATTATTGTTATCATGATTATAAACTTGCTGCGCACTCTGTCTGGGACACTTTGCTAGGGCCTCCCTTCCCCCTCTAACAGCCTCGGTTCTTCATGGCGTGGACTCAACAGCATGTCGTAGACACCACCTCTGAGATCCTGCTCCATGTGGACACGACTGTATAAAATCATTTGTGCAGTTTTGCCAGTTGCACCATTTAAGCTGCCAATCTCCTGATCTATCACGTCCCAAGTTGATCTGCTGGATGCACATCTAAAGAAGAGGGACGTCACTCGTGAAACCAGGTTGGTGTCATGGGAAGCGCAAAATGCATTCAGTGGAAGCTTTATCCGCTGCCAAATACTGGGCATAAAATACCTTTATATCATAACCACATTATTCTGCATTATGGCAAATCAATAAATGGAAGAAACCAGATGTATTTATTTATCATTTCCAAATGACAATGAGAGTAGTAAGGCGTCAGCCCTCACATAAAAAAAAATACGCTTTCCCAGTTATCAATTAAAATGAAGCTTTCAGATGCAATGAAGACTTTGTGTTTTTTTTTTGTCTTCAGTGTGTATAATGCATTCTGCACACGGTGCTGTTTCTTTCAGAATAAAAATAGTTTACAAGTTCTCTTCATTTGTACAATTCACCACATTGTTTGACCAATACACAGCTGTCTCTCAACTGTGCCCCCCGCTGTCAAGCAGTGGCTCGCAGGCTTATGCAACAACAAAGCAGAATTTTCCCACTAGTACATTTATGTACTCTGAGCCACTAATTATTTTACTTCATCTATCTTTTGGAATCATTAACCACCCCTAGCATGCCTAAACTCTCTCTCTCTCTCAAGCACGCACGCACGCACCCACGCACAGACACACGCACGCACGCACACACACACACACACTTAAGTATTACACACAAACACATTCTTCTGTAGCCCTTGAAGACAGAGATTTTGTTTTGTTGCCTGCTCAATAATCATTGTGGGGAGTGATTTAACAGGGCTAAAGAGAGATGCTCTGATCTTTTGGAAGTTCTCTTTGAATAAGTGGCTTGAAAGAGGAACAAAAAACACCCCTGCTGGTTTGGGTATTTTATTTTAGCCTCAAAGTCAAATTCAAAGTGAAAGAGACTCAAACTTTTCAGACTTTGCCACAAAGGCTGATGGGATTACGGGTGCCTTTGGTTGAATGTGTGTGGGGACAAATGTGAAGAATCAACACATGAAGGTTATCCAAATGTACCATTTGGAACCAGGCCAAAGCATAAATAACTTTCGCAGAATAAGACCAATGTATGATGATAGGAAATTAAGGATATTTAAAAGGAAAGAAAATGCAATATATATGCAAATAAAAAAGCAGAAAAATATTGTGAAAAGAACTGAAACCCCAGAAGCTTCTCTCTTAGCAGCAAACAACTCTTTGTCCCCCACAAAGTGTTGGGGCCAATCATTTTTTGTGCACGCACGTGCACACGCGCACGCGCGCACACACACACACACAGTTTAGTGTTTTTCTACCTCAGCCAGCAGTAGCAGCTGGAGGTATTTTTCTCAGCCGATAGACCAACTCCTTATCTTTCTGCTCATGCACTGCACTCACCTGCCTTCTGCAATACGTTGAAATATCTTTCTGCCCCGGTACTCTTAGCCGTTTAGAAGTGTTATGGTATCAGGTTCAGGCTGTTGCGTGTGGGAGCAAACAGGTACTTACAGGGCCAGCCAGAAGACCGACTCACTATTTATCTGGCTGCGCTAAAGAAAGGCGAGCCACGTTAGCCGAGTTGCTCAAACATCAAGTTACTCGCGATGTTTGAATCATTGGGTCGCCGCTTGAAAGTATGACGGATTCAGAAATGCCTCGATTCGGAACAAGCCACGTGGTCTGGTCAATCTTGAATAAGTGAAGGGTTGATCACACAAAGGATATATTAAAGAGCACAAAGGCGAGGAAATGCTGTCGTCGCGATTGTGCGCATTGCAAAACGATGAACACGTACAAAAAAAAAAAAAAGAATCGTTTATAATTGTGAACGATTCCTCGGCTTTGATCAGACCAAAACAAAACACTCCGGGTGTCCAGCAGGACACGTGAAAAGAAGTTGTTCTGTATCTGCAAACACAGGGACAATGCCACGCCAAAAGAATGCCTCTCCACGTAAAATCTCTTTACTTGCTGTCTGACGTAGCACAGTGCAGCAGAGTACGGCGTATTTATATTTGATTTTCTGTTTCAGTAACGCAACCCAAAAATAAATGATTGCATTTTAAGTTGGATCATAAATGAAAGCTACCTTTTATCGAAGTCAGTAAACAGTATGCTCGCTATGTCTGCGCCATGGGAAAGCACGCATTTCTATGCGCTGTGTGAAAACGCGCTCTGCCGCCAATACACACAGGCTACATCTGTCTACATAATACAAACTGTACACTGAGACAGTTACACATGAAAGGCACACAGTCGCACACGTACGCCGCTGATTGCCTCATCAATTTCAGCTAACCGACAGAAAAGACAGTCAGGTCCGCCACCAGCGCGACAGATCCAGTTTGTGAGAAGAAGAAAGATAGATGTCTCTCTCACAAACACATGCACACAAACACGTTGGCCTGTGACAGGAGGCCACGGGCTGTTTTGTGTCTCAGATGCTGGAATGAATCACATCAAAACAGAGACATGGCAAAAAAAAAAGAAAATGCATAATGAAAGCCTCAGAAACATCAGTTCCACTAAAATATAGGATATCAAATGCACACATGGAAACACTGTCCCATAAACATCAAAAACGTGTTCCTATGCAACAGCATGCCTAGAAGCAAAGATTGGTGAAGAGCACAAAGAAAGCATTTAGAGAGAATAACACTGAACAATTGTCTAGGCCTTAAGATCTTCAGCTGGAACTTAAATATAGCTGGAGTGCGATTTGATACGTTTTATATACTGTTAGTGGCTTATCTTTCAATTTAATATTTTAGGTTGACTTACATTAGTTATCGTGGTGAATAAAACACATTACCTGGACACAATCCAATCACTTGCACAGACCCTGAGTGCAATTTAATTCCCGTTACATGCGTCGGACCATAAAAGAAACACATTTTATGAAAATAAGGCTGTCATCTTTCCTTACTGGACATGTTGCAGAGCTCAAGTCCTGATAGCATATGTCACCATCAAATTCTTATCTCCAATATCAGATTTTCCCAATGTTTAGCATTGATAATATATTTCTCACCTCCGCGCAAAATGGTTCCAATTGTCATAGCGCCGACACCAAGCCAATGACTGGAAATCAGGAAATCATCCCACACTCCTTTATTTATTAATTCGATGTGAGACTCTAGCGATGTGTGTGTGTGTATGTGTGTGTGTGTGTATAAGATTGGTGTGGGGGGACCAAGCCCTTGGCATTACAGCATGTCTGTCGGAAATTGTGTGTTTATGCAACTGCTGCATCAATCAGAGCTCAGCTGTGATTGTCAGGGTGATTGTCCGTTATGTCCCTGTGGGCCTGGAGGCCTTGGTGTATGTGTGTGTGTGTGTGTGTGTGTGTGTGTGTGTGTGTGTGTGTGTGTGTGTGTGTGTGTGTGTGTGGGTGTGTGTATGTGTGCGCCCGCACGTATGTGTGTTCGTGTGTAGAAATGAAGGGCGAGTAAGTACACGTATAATGCCGACATCTATACATCCACATTAATCTATAATTGCAACTGAAACTAATGCCTTGGCAATAGCAGTATGATTATGATTATCACTGTGGGCCACACCTGCAGACACAGCAAATCACACACGCATAGGGAGCCCTGTCCAGCTGATTGCTGTTCAAGGCGAACCCTCCAGTCGTCCTATTAAGAGGAGGGGAAATGTATGTATGTGTTTTGATAAGGGAGGGGAAAAAAGGCCGCGCTACATCCCGGCGGCTCCGTGGGATAAGGCGAGGATCATGCGCTGAGGTTTCATTGGGTTACATGCCGGCTCACCGCCACTCATGCATGTCTTCTACCTTAAGATTATTTATGTTTTTTTTTTTTATTTTAGCAATTTTGCAAATCCAAATTAAAATGCGACATACCTATTTTAACGTTTGACCGGCTGTCTTGGTAAAAACGGACAATTCCATGCTGCTGAAAACCCCCCCAAAACAGCAGTCTGTTGAAGCGAAAAACTATTGTTTTTTAGGTGTGCAGGGTGGTGGATTCTCAAGCAAATGTGAAGACAGATGTGGGTGTAGATTTACAGGTGTCCTCATTAAAATACAAAAACTATTTTCTGAATACATGCGACCGGTGCTGAGCTGTGAAGCAGTGTCCAATGCTGACACTCGGCAGCAATACTACGCGGTGTGCCGTGTGTTGTGCGTAGGTGGAATACTGGGTAGGCAGCAACTTTACCAAGCAGCAAAACAAAGTTAAATTGGACTTAAATGATATGCACACTTAATACTGAGCTTCAGTTGTCACACATTGTCGTTTTGTAAATATTGCAAACAAATGTCCTGGCAGACACAAATTGATTATTATTTTTTTTTTATAAAATCACAAATCAACAAATGAATCCTTCTATGAGTATTATGTTAATAATAATATAATATAATTAATAATAGTATTATTATTATTGCTATGTTCAGTTTTTGTTGAACCTAGGTGTTTATCCAATTTGGCAATCCTGCCAGCTGGGGTTTGTGGTTCTGTTGAACTGCACGGTATTGTACTGAAAGGCGGTCCCGATATCTCACCCGGACGTTCGTATTCAAGGTGAGCTGCATCAGTTTTCAAATAAAATGGAACTTTCTTGTAAAATACTTCATATCCACGAGCTTTGACACTGCTGTAAACCCAGAGGCGTAACAACGGGGCAGGCAAACTAGGCAATTGCCCAGGGCCCCGAGCTAGAAGGGGGCCACCAAAGATGGCTGTTTACATTGGTCCCCAGCAACAACCTGGGCACGACAACCTGAAAGCCCCTTAAATGACATGAAGGGGCACTGCAATGACACGTTCAGGAACCCCCTTATAGGGGGCCCCATGGTACATACGCGCTGTCGAAAGCTTCATTTTTTGTTAGTTTTTTGCCTGGGGCCCCCAATGTCTTGAAACGTCCTTGTGTAAACCATACAATGCGGAAAATCATTAGCACTGGAATGTTGTCTTTTATTTTATTTAATATCATTGCAGCATTCTTCTGGGGCGGCAGTGGCGTAGTCTGTTGGAACCGATTTGGAACCGAACATCTGTTCTGTAGTGTGTGTACGTCAATAGCGTGAGGAAACTGAATTTCCCCATTGTGGGACTAATAAAGGTGGTCTTTCTTCTTTCTTTTCTTTTCTTTTCTTACCGACTGAACTGAGATAGATAGAAATCAGGTCAGTCAATGCCGACCAATGTCAAGGAAGACCTTTATGACAACCCCTGTACACCGCATACCATCGTTTGTGTACAATTATGATGTCCCCCTACCGTTCCTGTTTCTTACAACACTGGCATAGGGAAGAAATGTGCAACGCTGTAGTGTTCACTCACACTTATTTTTCGAGGGATAAGGATTCGTTTTAAGTGTTAATTGTGTGTGTGTGTGTGTGTGTGTGTGTGTGTGTGTGTGTGTGTGTGCGCGCGCGTTTGTGTGCGCGTGCGTGTGGGTGGGGGGGTGGTCTCTCAGTACCCTTGTGTCCTGACGTGGGACATATTCTGAAGTGGAGCAATGATGGATGCTTATTTCTCTCTCTCTCCGACTCGCTCAGAGAAAACAAAAGATGAGCTAAGTGCATGTTGAAGGAAAAATATATATACATGTATACGAGAAAAGATAGATTTGGATTTCGTTGATGAAATGATGATTTCTTCTTGACAATATTTGTTGTTTTTGTACCTTTTGTTCTTTCGCTTTATTAGAAATAAATGCTTCTCGGGCCAGTCTTTCGCGAGGGGAATGGGCAGACACATGGAAATGGTTAAATGGAAAATAGGACTTGAGCCATAAAAGTATTTTCTGTGGAGGTCAACGTCAATGTTAATATTATGCAGTTGAGGTACTGGTGAACTGCTTTAAAACCATCTGTAGCCTCGCTTTCTGTTTGGCCATTGTTCCTGTCTATAGCACATGAGAAATAGCTGTTTGAATTGAAAAATGAGTGAAACAGAGAGATTTTCAATCATTTTGTAAGTTAACAGTGGAGCGACCAAAAAACGCCGAAATAAATGTAGACGGTGTAGTTCCTCTGGGGAGAATGTGAGATAAACGAAGGGAAGCGGCAGAAAATTCAGACTATCCAACACTCAACATGAGCATCCTGTGGTTAGTCCGGTTACATGGGATTAAAAAAAAAAAAAAAAAAAAAAAAAGGAGCCTGTCAGAGAAAATACCCATGCGGCAGAGGCACCGATGACATGTTACGTTCCATTAGGAGGAAGTGAGCGGAGAGAGTTAACTATCTGCAAAAGCCTTGGGATATCGCCGCCGCAGACATATAGTGCAGCACGGAAAGCACATTTAGTTGGAAAGCGCTGACAGTACAGATCATATATATATGTATGTCGAAAAAGGTCACACAGCAGGGGAAGGTTGATGCCCACGGAATACAGCTCCCTATAGGCCCACGGTGGCCTTGAGGTGACAGACGGATGGTGTGTGTTAAAAGGCAAGTCATCCAATAAGACATTTTGGCCATTCTCTAAAGTTCACCGGCAAAAGACGACCACAAATGTTATAGATGAACTCGTCGGGCCACTAAATAAAAACTGCTTCATTCTATTTCCTATCTGAAGCCCCCTCCTACCGTCCCTCCGGTTTTACCCCATAAACCATCTCCAACGTCCCTTCTGTTTTCTTCCGTCTTTGCTCTATTGTCCTTCCATCTAAAGGTTTTATCCTATTTACACTTCCTGATAATGTATAGAATGAAAGGTTGTTTCTGGTCCGTGACTTAAAGACAGAGCAGTTGCATGGTAGTGATTGGATATTTTAAGAATGCAAGGCCCGAGATGTTCAACTCCAAGGTTCTGAGCCGTAGAGTGTTTACTTGGTCCTTGGACAAGATTCGTGGGAGTGTTCTTACTATCAAATAAGTGTACAGTGCGTGTGCGACTGTAGCGGGAAGTTAACGCTGTAGTATGAATATATTCATGTTTCACAGAGACAATGAAAGTAGAGTGGAGAATGTGCACAATATTCTTGGAGCCACGATGGTCTTCAGGAGGCGGCACAGAGATTCCCATCCAATTATGCAAAGAATGATGTGATGTATGGGAGCTTACTGGCCAATGCATAGCGCGATATGCGGGGAGTGAATGTACATACGTGTCAAATCGAGTGAGAATGGGTCTGGACAGTAGAGGAGAATATATGAACATATTATATCTCCTATTGGTCTAATCCACACAGACAGAGACGCTGCAAGGATCAAAAAGAGCTGACAAGCACGCACGCACGCACGCACGCACGCACGCACGCACGCACGCACGCACACACACACACACACACACACACCAAGGGCCGCTCGGCAGATTCGAACGCAATTAACTTCAGCGGACATTTATTATGTTTTAAACTGCGTTTTCTTTAATGCCATCGAGCAGTTGGCCTTACTGTGTCATTTTTATTTAGCGCACACACAGGTCGAAAAGTTTTGAGGAGGCCCACAATGCATTTGTAATAAATCTGTACGGATATAATGGGCTCAAATGCAAAGAAGCGGGAGCTCGGGGATAAAGGGAGGAAATATCAATTGGGCAATGAATCTCCTTTTTTTGATTAGTATTCCCTCGTTTTCAGTTTTGGGTCTTTTCCTGCACGAAGGACCTAGATGGAAAAAAGAAATCAAAACATATGATTCGAAATCCTCCTCAGTAAAAGTCAGATTGGCTTGAGCAAGATGAGACTTGAATGAGCAAAAAGCTCACTAAGGGGGCAATATTTGCACTTCAATGGTGTTGATTGATTTATGGCTGCGGGGGGAGGGGGAGATCATGTTGAACCTACTGGAAGTATACACACACAAACACACACACACCTAGACTGAATGAACATGAATCAATGGGAGCAGGTAGTAATCAGACAGAGTTTTTTTTTTTTTGCCAACACAGCTGTGCCATTCAAGGCAACAGCCTTCACAAGTAGACGGGACACACACACTCTGCACCACCAGTAAAGCTCTTATGAGAAAAAGCTAGACAGTTGCCATGCCCGAGGCCATTGCCGGCATACATCAGGAACACACTCATAACAGCAGTCCTGTTTATACTGTTCCTATTGAACCACTTCAGAGGACGATGCTGAAATGTGTGCGCCCAAACGATAATGGCAAACTTGTTCCTGTGAGCGTCACCTTTCCACGACGGAGGAGGACGGAGTTGAGAATTTCAGGAGAACCGGCACAGAAACCAGGTGCCGCTCCATCGAATAAGCAAAAAAATTCCCACTGTGAAACTGTGCCTTAAGATACACAGCTCTATAACTTAAATAGTGCTGCTGTTTGAAGAAAAAAAATTGACCCTGTGTTGTGGTGGCACGTGTACTGACAATGACACCAATATCTGAAACTAAAGAAAGCCAAAGGCGAGCATATATGAATTTACAGAGAGTATACAAAATGCAAATCGGAATGCAAACAGTGTGTTGTGGTGATGCCAGGGTTGCGCAGGCAGGCCCAGCAAGCTTTACTGTGTGCACATTTGCAAATGAGGGGCTGATCTACATGGGTTCGACGTTATTACAACATACAATATATCAATCTATGCCTTTGTGCGTGCAGAATTATGTAAGTGACTCATGGGGGTGTTCATAAGCACGTGCATGTTTGTGTTGTTTTTAGGGGGTTGATTTTGTAAACATACACAGGGTTTCTCAGGGTTTAAATGTGTCGTTTAAATGCAGTGTGTGAGCTTTTCAAATGTCAGGTAAAGAGGGAGTTCTTCATTATGAGTACGAGCATGTGTGTGTAAATGTGTGTTCAACGCAGAGGGAGATTACTACTGCGGTTGTCTCTCGTCGGTGTGTGTGATTGTGTCGCAGCAGATGCCAGGCCCTTGGGTGGCATATGGCTGAGTGGCAGGGCTATCAGACGGCCAAAGCCATGCGCGCGTGTGCGCGTGTGTGTTTGTGTGTGTTTATGAGTGTGACAAGCCACATGGTTTAGATTTAAGTAGGACTCCAAAATTAATTCTCTATATTCATCACCTCTGACACGCGGCATTCTCTCTGTGTCACACACACACACCCTTGGCACTGGCCGCCCCACTAATGTGTCCACAAGGCAAGCTGTCCTCATCAACACAAACCCATACACACACACACACACGTATCACTTACAGGAACATCACAGGCATACGATGTGAATTGACATTGATTAATAAATCAATCAATCAAAAAATACAAATCAAAAAATGTACACATACATGAAGCAAGTCTTGATAGTCTTTGAGAGTAACGTATTGAGGTCTGTCCTTGCAAAAAGTAGTAGATATTTTTGATCATTTGATGATTTATCCCCAAGCAGGAACTTTTGCTTACTTTCGACTACATGGCGCATTATTAAACGTGAGGTTCATCTCTCAATGGAAAAGAGCTGGCTACATTGTCTCTGCTTTGTGGGGCGGGTGAGATAAGAGCATCAGCGATTGCACCGGGACTGCATTGAGTTCCCCTTCACATTAAGTAGTTGTAAAATGACAGGCGATGTGTTAAGAGCGGCACTACGAGTGTGAAAAAATATTAAGCGTCATTCCCGACCTTTGTAGTCTAGCTGCTCTGAAGAGGAAGTCAATATATGTGAACCAGACCACTCTCATTAAACTGGGGGATTATTCACAGCAACTGCAATTGAGACCAGGCTCATGGCAGTTTTTTAAGTGCGCACGAGCGCCAACAAACCGCGAATAGCAATGCGTGCACATAATCTGATCATTGCCATCCTATGCGTTCAGCAGCAAGCGCACCAAGTTCTTCGGGCACAATCAATATGTTTTCGGGAGCTCGTGGGGTCTCTGTGGACACAAGTCAACTCTTCAGCAGTGCAAACGCTGGAAGGAGACAGTTAAAGGAGTTTGCCAAGTTCGCGGCATATTTCAATATCTTGTACAGCCACGGCCTTGGTGAGTATTGGTCGGCAGCAGTGAGCGAGGCTTGCTGGGATATAGGATTGGGATCACATTGCATCTACAAAATGTACATACCCACACAACCTGCGCCCGTGACTGACTTCCACTCCATACAGGGCGGTTTAAACAATGTCAACGACCTTTTTTGATGCCCCGAGAGGCTGCCGTGACCTTGTCTGTCTGAACAAATCCATGTTCCCCGCTGCTCACGTCTGTTAATGGGCAGTGGATAAAAAAAAAACATCAACTGGCATATTGGCCTGTGGTGAATCTGATACACAAACAAGCGTACTGTATGTACCCAATAAAAGCCTGTGGCAGTTTTGGCAACTCCATACAGCAGCCTGCTAAACGGGCACACGCAGTTGCGCTCTAATGTCAACAGACATTTATCCACTAACAGGCCGAAACGAGGGAAAATTACTCCACAGCCCAGCACATTAACTGGCCTGTGTCCTCCACGAGTCCTACACTGTTCTCAACTCGATCCATACTTGCGAGCAAAGGTTATTCACTCCTATACGGTACATTAGATACATAAACAACTTGTGTCCTCGATAAAGACCTGAGGCTTTCTATGTACAACTCTGGAAAGTGTTATTTACTCATGAAATGAGCCATCCTATCACATAATGGTTAAGGAAGCAGTGCGGCCACTGAATGAATTCAGACTTTCTCTCAAGCCTGAAAACAAACAATAGAAGAAAAATGTGCGACCCCCACACGGACAACGCGCTATGTGCTCAGAGGCCTGTATTCTGGGCAAATGGGAATGGTCCCGTAATACAATTATAAACTACTCACACATTTTTTTTCGCCGTATGCGAGACAAACGGTTACATACATTGTGTGCATAATAAAACAACATAATGCAAAAAAGCAACAGACGCAAGGTTTTAGCAAAAATCTCAGTAAAACAGCAAGCCACAAATTGATTACGTTTTTTTGTGTTGGAGCAGTTTCACTACAGGAGTGAAGAAAAGGATGTGCACGTGACTTACACGTGCATATTCGAGACTGAAAGATACACACTTCAATGCCTTGCCAAGGATACGGTTCTGTATGATGTATAGAAAAAATGCAACAACATACAAAAGTAGGCCACAAGTGCACCGTTTGTTCCAACCAACAATGCATCAGGCAAGGCTGCATACATTAGACAGACGGGTCGCGCATCCTCAGCCGAAGCCTTGAGAACGGGTCGTCTTTGCCCTTCCAGCACACCGAGGTTATTCACATTTCATCCGCACCGCACTGGATACGTAATCCGAGCTCAATAGAGGCCCCCAAGCCAGTTGTCACCTCCGCAACTAACAACGTTCATTTACATTATCTGTCAAATAACATAAGCCAAACGCAACTGACTATTTTGCCCAGAGTTAGTAAATAAGCCGCCCGTGTCCTTAATACTTCTCCCAATTCTCCTACAGCCACTTTTGGATGCGTAAAAAGGTTATGTATATTTATCAGAGGACGGGGAGTCGTCCTATAGACCATGCTGTTGTTGCTCAAGGCGAATGAAATGCACTGATGGTGTCTTGGCTCAGCTCCGGCTTGAGGACTTGTTGTCACTACATGTGTTGTCCTGAAGAAAAAAAAAAACATTCTCCCAACAATGTGATTACACTGTGTGGCCTCGCAGTGACTTGTACACACATTGCCTCAGAGCAAAGCAGCCAAATGCACTAAATGCTCACACACACATGTAGGGGGAAGGGCATATCTTTGTGTCGGAGACGCACAACCAACGCATGGTGATACAGACACTATGTATATGTCTGTGGAGGTTCTCAGAACACTCATAACACTATGTATATGTAAATCTATATGTGAATGTACACTTAAGAAAGGGCTTTACACACACAGCCGTTGACAGTTTCAAGAGCACACAAAGGGATGCACTTATACCGCATTTCCAGATTTGTGTCTTTAGCTTCAGACACTGTATGTGCTCTTAACGGCATTTGCATATTCATTCCTATCTGAAGGCAAAAGCATGGTCAAGCATTTTGAAACGATAGTATCTATGCTTGACGGTGTCTTATTTTGACACGGTCGCTTCTTAAAAAGAGTTTCACAAGTGCGCAGAAGCACACGGGGAGAAAGGCTAAAACCGATGGGACATAAGGTGTGTGTAGCAGACGGGAGGGGAAACAAAGACGAGGGGTTTTGAGGAAATGCTTTGCAAAATCTTAAAAAAAAAAAAAAAAAAGCATCAGTCAAAAAACTTCATTTCTTCAATAAAGATAGAAAGGAAACTGCATAGAGGTATATTATGTATGGCAATCTTTGGAATAGCCAGTATATCGACAGTTCCAGAAATGTTAGGGCTGCTGGAGTTTTAACTCAACCTACAATGCATAATGTGAGTTTACATTAAGTGCTCTAAACTTTATTGAACTATAGCGCCGGCGCACACACTCACACACTCGCAGGTGTCCATTAAGCATTTGATCCTCCCTGCTTTCTTTCAACTTAAGCACCGTGTCATCGAGTTGTCTGACAGGCCCCTCAGGGCACGGCTCCTTCCTTTGAAAGACGGACTTACTTTAACAACATGACGAAAATACATGTGACTGATAGAGATAAATGATAGAGAGAGAAACCAGAGAAGGATGCAGAGAGAGAGAGAGAGAGAGAGCGAGAGAGAGAGAGACAGAGAGAGAGACAGAGAGACAGAGAAACCGAAGTCCAGGTCATTTTAATTTAAAATGGGTGCGTGGGTCTGCTGTGTTTCCCATAGCTGATTTACGCAAATTATGCAAATGTATGTGAAATGAGTATGCTAATTGGATGAAGGCAAAGTAACCTGAGGCGGTTAAATGTTGAGTGAACAAACTACAGTGTTGGTCCAAGGGGGGAATCCATTCCCTAACAGCGGGGGACATGGCGTCGCCTCTGACGTTTTGGGAAGTTTATTCAATAATAAGAAGAATCACAACTGCAATACGAATACCAGTATTTAGAACTAAACATATATATATATTTTGAAGGGTAAAATACTTTTGCTCACACACAGTTGGACCGTTCAATGATATAATCACAGAGGAAACGGGATACGAGGGTTAATATCTTTCGTTGTGCACTGGGACCAGATTGAATTAATAGATTACAGTATTTATTTGCTCCACTGTGACTGATCTGCCCAATTATCTGTTTATTTATTAAATTAATACCTGCGAGGATGTGTAATTACACACAGACACCTTATTAATACAAGTGGGTCGTCGCAAACTCCACCCCTAGCCATGCCACTGTGCGAGAGCCGAACCATTATCCATGCAATAAAATTACAATAATCAGATGAATTAATTGAATGGGCACATGGAGCCGCCAAGTGAGTGGGTGTGACTAAGGAGCAGACACGAAGTCAATGTTTAAGCCTCACCTGCAGCCATTTATTTTCAGGTGAACTTTCTTCCAGGAAAAATAAACGAAAAAAGCAACCACCGAGGAGCTAATAAGCTGCTCTTATCAAAGGAAATAAAATCCCTGATGCGACAGTCGTTTGATGGGCCAAGAGTCCACCTTAAACACTGGCACGACTTCAAACCCCCAATGGCTCGCCCCAACGCGCCAGGGCTCCGAGAAGCGCCGGGGGGGGGGGGGGGAAACGAGACGGCTCCGAGAAGCGCCGGGGGGGGGGGGGGTAAACGAGACGGCAGGGACCCGACGGAATGGTAAAGAAAGGATTCTGGGTTTCCAATTCACGTTCAAAGTCGAGGCAGCAGCAGCTATAGCGTGTGCATTGTGCCTAACGACGTTTCAAAAAAGGAGTGACTCGCACAGAGACTGCCTTTGTGCCACTACGCAGACACGCGATCCTCCGATACACAAAATAGCAGTTTCTACAATATCAGCTTTACCACGTTTCCCCATCATCATTAATCACGGGCAATAACTTGCACCAAGAGGGCCGCTAGAGGATTCCGATTCTGAAAGAAAAGCCTTATTGGTCCCAATAAAACGGACCTTGCTACCCATTTCATCTAAACGTCCCAATGAACACCTCATTGTTTTCCTGCCGCCGGTTTGCCAGAGCTTTTCCCTTTTTGCGCCGCACCTAACGATGGCCCTTAATTACAGCTATTTATTAGCCCCAAACACCCAATTAACAGGCCTTCAGCACAACAAGCAAACACACTAATCTACACGCAACACATTGAGGGACGACTTCACCGAAGATGATGAAGAAAAATGAAAGCGAGGACCGCAGATGTGAATAGGTGTCAAGCTCTTGAAAGGGGGCCTTTGTTTTCTGCGCTTTTGTCGGGATCCCATAAATATTCAGTTCATTCTTTCTCCCGAGGTGTTTGTTTTTGTTATTTTGTCTCACTTTTTCTTCTCTTCGGCACGTCGAAGCTTTTTTGGCCGTTCCCTTTTTACACTTTATTTTTCAATGACGCTCTCCTTTATTCTACAAATGTGCCCAAGGTTCTCAGAGCGGCGAGGCCTGTGCTAGAGTAGCAAAATAAAAACGACAATAGAAGCTACTCCTGCAAAGATAATGTGTAATCTAAAAGGTGAAAAGAATACCAAGACCACTGAAGGACGGAGAGAAAGGTGTTTCAAAATGTCCTGCTTCGGAGGGAGTATTGGAAACAGGCTTAAAATGTTCCTCCTTTTTACACCGTCGCAGAACATTTTTTTTACCTTAAATGATATACTTGCGGGCCTAGACTGGAACATTCAGGGGAATTACTGGTTATTCCGGAAAAACAAGTCAGAAATCACATGGTGGGAATAACAATCATTGCTCAAGATTATTTACGCTACTTCTCATAATCACTCCTTCAACCTAAAATCTTACTTTCTCTGTCACTAAATAAATATTTGATTGATTCCCAACGTACACACTATTCCATCATTTTCAGCTGTGGCATGGTTGACTGCAGTTTTATGTTCACACCTAAATGTTATTGTGTACACATAAAGCTGGGCTATTGATTAGATGTCTACGGCAGATTTATAGATCTGCAGTAGCGTTATTGTGCGTGCGTGTGTGCGTGCGTCTTGAGAGCAGAAACACATTTTCGAGCAGTGATGCAGTTTTTCTTGCATTCACCAGTTTGGTTTGAGAATACCACTATGGTCACGGTGGCAAATAATTACCAGCCCATATCTGTGTGTGCGTGTTGATCTCTGATCGGGGACATGAAACTAATGCACTGAAGATATTAAGGGAGAAGAGGAACACATATGAATAATTGGAATAATTGCATTTCTTTCCATCTGAAGAAACCTACAGCAGCCACCGGCACTACACGTGACATAAAGCAGAACCACAAATACATTTTTTAGTATGCGAAATAATCCCATGCCATCCAACATCTAGCAACGATACTTTGGATCCATAATGTATGGAGGCTCACATAGAGATCAAGACATGGCAACTTGGGAATAATCCTCGTAACAAAAAAGTTTACAAAAAGAAGAAACATGGATAAAAAGCACAGTAAACACATTTGCTGTCATTATTATTTTTTCTCTGCCTTGATTTATACTCTAAATTCTTTTACCCTGAAATGCACATGCTCACGCACACATCCACACACAAGGCCTGCAGCCAGTTAAGGTATCACTCCCCCCTCCCATGCTGTGCCCCACTTTTTGGCAACTCTGCTATAATGAGAATAAATCCTCTACAGTAGTGATCCCACATTTGGCCCCAGACACACAGCTCATTTGTGAGTGCTGTGCATGTGGGTTCGCCTGTCTTTGAAAAAAACAAACAAACGTGTAAGTCCTGAGTTGTAAACTCTGGCTCTGTGTTTGCATGCACACCAACCACACAAGTGGGAAGTCAAATAAAAATGTTGACATAAAATGTAACAGCGGCAACACTTTTCCTTTTGTCTGATAATTTGCACAGCTGTAGTTTTGTGGTGGCGTTTAAGATGTTTCGTGAATGCCATGTAACTTTAAATAGGCGTACATTTGGATATTGTTTGGATTCGCGACTACTCGAGGGTATTTCTAAAAACTGCATTTGGGGTTAATGTATTCGAGTATTGGTTTGGACAGGAGGAAGAAAAGTTCTTCTTGCTAGAATCAATAAGTAGTAAAAAAAAAAAAAAAAAAAAAAAAACACTTTCTGAACAGATGCCCAGATCTACTGCCCTAATGTAAAGCCCCTATATGCACATGGTCATTATATGACTCGTTCGGAGCTGCTGTGTGTGCACATGTGAGAATGAGTGTGGTTAGTTAGCGATTGCTGACTGAACAGATGGAAGGCAGATGTGGAGTGAAAAGTCAGAGTGATGTTATAGGTCTCTAGTGGTTTCCCACACATATGAAGAGATAGATGGGTGTACCAAACTCTGGCACTAAACCTCTTTATCTCGGCGAGGGGGGGTCGACGACGTCGACAATGGTGCAGGGTTTAAGAACTTCTGCAATGTCATTGGCATTTAAGAAGGTTTATCTCTGTGAAAACGACACTTTTGCATGGGAAATAAAAAAATATATTATACATACATTTTTGCCCTCCAGAGGTCGTTCCTAATGCTACATTTAAGTAGTTCTTTTTAGAATTGTTTATTGAAGATACACCAAGCATAGAATGTATTTTTAACGTTTTCCACATACGCTTTAGTTAAGGGGGAAGCGTCGTTTTGACAAGTGGTTAACCTGTAAACACGCCTTACTCAAGACTACCAAATAAAATCAATAAGCAAGTGCATGATTTCAACCGGTGTTAACATGTAATTTACAATGGAAGATAAGCCCTCCACAGCTTGTTAAATGAGAAGCTAAAACCGCCGACAAAGGAAGCGGGGTAGGTTGCATTTATCAAGGCAAAGTCGATTACTCCTGCCGAGATCGGCCGAGTTAATTCTCGGTCTTGACAAAGTGCGTGCAACGGTGAATGTGTGATAGGGTGATAAGCTGGGATTTAGGTGAAAGGAGTGAACACAATGCCCTCTCTTAAAACACACACACCATTCACATACTAAATAGCTCAACATTTCTACCTGGAATTTTCCCTCTTGTGTTTGTGCGTGTGCTAAATAAGGAGCATCCCTACTTTCGCTGGGAACATGGAATGTAAGCAAAGTGAAGTCGAGGACCTTAAGCAGCACGGCACTAAGGCGAGAAGGCAGAAAGTAAACAGATGAAAAACAAAAAAAAGACCAACCTTGATTTTACACCGTCGCCTGAAACCATGCATCTGAATTTCCATATAGATTGTCGTGAGTTTTTGTTAAATCAGGCTTCTACTACTTCTAATGATAGGCTATGTTAAGCAATCAGGCTCAGACAAACAATTACGAGGGTTGATAAGCCTGAATACGTGAAAAAAAACAAAACACAGAGCGAGCGTGAATGAAACTTTGAAACAATGGGAACAGCCACAGAAAAAATATACACACCATCCGCACAAAATCGAAATAATTAGATGTGACGGTGCTGAGCCAACGCCATCCCCTACAACATTAATCACGGGATATCCATAAAAGGGAAGTCATTCATTTCAGACAATTTCATACCTTGTTCATTACACTCTGCGCCTTCTCCTCCCATAATGTGGAAGATAAAATATACCTCACAACATACGGGTAATTTATCTTAAAGGAAAACCCCCCCAAAAAACGCAGCTTAAAAAATATCGAGGGAAACCAAAACGCGCACAGCACCTTTCCAAACAGGCTTGGCTGAAAAGGAGGCCTATTGACTGAATCAGAAAGCATTCACACTCCTGTCTCGGAAACCATTTAGCAACACAAGCACCCCCCCAAACACACACACACACACACATGCATTCATTTCTCTTTCCCTCCACACACACTCTCTCCTATCACCCCTCCATTCAGATGTCAGTCACATAGCACATGCCGTTAAAAAGAGGTGGTTGCAAACCATGGTTTCTTCTGGCCCACTTCTGTGTGTGTGTGTGTGTGTGTGTGTGTGTGTGTGTGTGTGTGTGTGTGCGCGTGTGTACCTGTCTGTGTTGATGTGTGTTAATAACACACAGGCTTGATGCCTTTGGCCCAACAAATGGAAGCAATCAACAAGCCATTACAGCACACACTGTGTCACTTTGAGAAAGACGGAGTGAGAGAGAGAGAGAGGGGGGGGGGCAACGAAGGGAGAGACTGAAAAGACAGAGACAGAGTGAGATGTGGAAAGAAAGAACAAACATTATCTTGGAAATGGATTATAAAAGTAGAAAAAAAAATACCGCTACATGGCCATTTCCAAAATGCATTCAGTTCAACTACTTGGTTCAACTTTTCTTTAAATGGCACATACACAGCCGTCACCCTTTTTCTTTCTTCACAACCCCGGGATTCCAAAAAAATGCAGATAGACAGGTCTGGTCGCGTGCTTACGAATGTTTATAGCAGTATCCTTCGTTATAGGTTAAATGGCCTGCTGCAAATCCGCATGTACATCGACAGCGTACAGTAACACTCACATTCCCTACAGTTAGAAAACATGCCAACCAAAATATAAGTTAAGATAAGAGAGAGCGACACAACATGCATGTGTGTGTCGGTGTGTGTACATGTAAAGGTTCCTAAGTTTGGGCAGAGTAATTGTAAACAGAGGGACTAATTGAAGTCTAAAATAAAGAAAAAAAAAGTAGTGTGCCTCAGCCTGGTCCCCACCGCAACGTCTTTTATGACCTACGGTTTAGAGACAGTACATTTTTGGCTGGGGCATATGACCTCAATGTCTGATGAAAATCTGCCATATGGTGAGGCCATATACGGTCTGTTTAATGTTAACAAGGCCTTACTTTTGTGTGGAGCTATGGCTGGCTTTAACTGGATGAGGTGGAAATAGAGTTTTAGCATTAGAAAAATGAAGCACGCACACCAAGTATCACTATAACATAGCAATCGTAATTTGGTGAAGATACGGTATACTGTACGTTTAAATGTCAGATGTAGCACAGATAGTTTACCACGGACAGTGGCAGTGGGCAGATTTTTGTCTTTAAAGCAAAATAGAACGAGCTTTAGTGCCGTACGGCATCATTTTGAAAAAAAATAACCTGGGGATAATTTAAAGGGAGAATTGTTTTTTGGCACCAAATGCGCTATGTAGTTATGCAGGCTCACACATGTGTTTGTACTTCTACGGGGCCATACGTGTGTATACGTTGCGCAAGTCCCCGTTGTGTAACTTTGACAGATTTAGAGCATGTATCATGTATACACAGCAATAATTCTCTTCTGTACAGTAGCAGGAGAAAATCATGTCTTTTGGCAAGAAGCGTTGCGATGTGGGTGGACACCAGTGTGCACAGCTGTCAGTTTGTATGGGACCTGTATGCTTGCTTATCTAATAAAGTTTAATACAACAGTGATGCAGTAAATCTTGTTTTGTATGAAACTGAGGATTTAGTGTGTTGTGCTGTTGTACTGTACACTGTGTTGTTGACAGGATTGCAATACCTATCCACATTATTTTGTCGCACGCACGCACGCAGGCACGCACCCACCCACACGCACACGCACACACACACAAAATAGGGGGCGTAACAGTACATCAATCCTGAGACATTATATCATATTATATGATATCATCTATTATTACATTACTATCTACAGTTGCCAAGCTGCAGACTTTAAAGTCACACACTCAACATACTTGATTCTACAGTATAACCAACGAAAGAGCCTCAAACTCAAGGTGCTCTCCCGTTTTAAACAATCCATTCAGCATTAAGAGTAAAATGGCTCATAAACCGCAGCGGCTGTGCCGCGGTACGTCTGCAGCGCGGCGTGATAAATGATGTGAAGTCTGATTCAAGTGACAGAAGTAGGTACGCGTCGGCTCTGCAGCCCTAAGGAGCACTTGTTCCCGAGAGGGAAATCCATTAGTTCTCGGAATACCATCTGGTCACCTGTGTGTGTGTGTGTGTGTGTGTGTGTGCAGCACCCAGCAGATAACTGACGAGAACGAGCTCACAATTATCAGAGGCATATAGCGTGTGTGCGTGTGTGTCAAGTGTACAGGGTACGGGCAATCCTGAGCAAACCCTCTGTCCAGAATTGAATTTTTGATTGCATGTTATTTTTTTTTTACTGTTTTGGAAATGTCCCCCCCCCCCATAATCCCCTATCGTCACCGCATTAGCTGAACTGACAGCGTTGACTCTGGAGATATGACGCCTGTCCTTCACTATCAACGGACGGGCGGCAATAACCCGCAGGGGCACCACAAGGCCTCCCACAATTTTGGGGAAGAACGCTCATCACAAGAGAGAGGTCATTCCAAAATTGTGAGAGTAAAGCAACTAAAATCAATCCTACCAATTGCTGCTCTCCGTGGTCACGCAGTGACGAATGATGATCAATGATGACCTGACCTATAATTGAGTGTCACCAGACCGGATGACAAATATCCAGTTGTAATAAAAATATTAATGTCACAATGCTGCATGAGATAATTCCACTGCCCACGCTGTAGCCGTAACATGCAGAAGCAGAGTTGAACTAAAAACTCAGATAAAGCTTAGAGTGAGAGAGTAGCAGCAAGTGAAATAGCTCAGAGAACATATTTCATATACTGTAGTAGTAAATGTTCCCAAAACGCACCCTTCATCAAACAACTACAACAGGGTTAGGGCTTTTTTTATTTATTGCTGATCTGGCATAATCAGAAAAATAGAGTATTTTCAATTGTCGGCATAAAAAAAACATAATCTTTTGTTTTTGGTAGCAACAAAAGAAATCGACAAACAATGCTGAAGAGTTTCTATGCTGACAGATGGGAGGAGAGACAAGTTAAGAATGGCAATCAATTCTGGAATCGCCAGAACTGATATTTCTGTCTCTTTATTCTCTCCTTTTTCTTGCCCTGAACAGTTAAAGACATGAAAGGGGAGGAAAAAGTCTGTGAAGTTCGACAAAGCTGAGGTCAGCTTTTCTTGACAAAGCAAACAGTGGATTAAGAAAACGACTAACTCCACAAAATAAGTCATTAAAATGCCAAAAGGGAATGAAGCAAAATGCTAATTTATGAGTTGAGCATTGTGTAAAAAAAATATATATCAAAAAAGATCTGTTGGGGAGAGGGAGAATTGTAAGACTGATTAACATTTTTGCCTTTTTCTTCAAATGATAATGACAACAACTTCCACGACAAAAAGTGGGAGATCAGAATAACTGAGGGGGGGGGGGGGGGGGGGGGGGGGGGAGTTTATTGGATGTACTTAAGTTTTGTATCCTCTGAAAAACACTTTTTTCTGTCATTATAATTCTTTAATTTAGCCACCTCCACCTCCCCTTCTATTCCCATTCCCTCTCTGTATGTTTTGCTCTCTCCCTCTCTCTCTGTGTCTTGTGTGGTTGGACAGATGCAATGGGCCATGTTGACAGCTTGTCCCTCCTCTCTTGCCGCAGGGAAAACTGTCACCCCTGTCATCCAGGCCTATAAACACAGCATGGAGAATACATGTGTGGGTGTGTGGTTGTGTGTGTGTGTGGGTGGGTGGGTGGGTGTGTGAGTGTGTGGGTGTGTTCTCAGGAGAATATGTGGGGCGAGAGGGGCTTTGTTAGCTCTGCCAGAAGCAGCTGAGTGCATGGTCACCCCCCCAGGTCCCCCCCCCCCCCCCCCCACACACACACACACACACACTGCGAAACTGCTGAGAAAGACCTAGGCATGATGGGAGTTTCACAACCTGGACCTGGAAGGGCAAACCCTTCAGGGAGCGACACTTCAAGACACATGCCTACCAAGCTGCAAAGAGAGTAAGGGTCTAGGCGTGTGGTCCGTTCACACTTGCATGCACAAAGGAAATAAAATGTGACAAACGCGCTGGTAGCAAAGGGTATTATCCATGACGATCTCCTTGATGAATAAAACAGAAATAATTAACCGGCAAACTGAAAACAGGAACAGGAGAGGCCATGCAGGAGGGCCGTCGCAACTTATCAGCCTTTAGAAATCACCCCACTAAGCAAGAAACTGCCCGCCAGTAAAACCAACCGAAAATTCGGCTGTGACCGCAGGCTGAAAATATTGACAGTCTGTCTGATTGACAAGGCTGTGCGGCAGCAAGTCAAAAAAAGGCGGGAATGTAATGCTTCCAACTACTGTCGGTTAGCTGCATACAGTTTACACTAAACAACGCCATAAACTGGCGTGAAGACAAGGCGTCGGACCGAAATGCAGGGCAGAGCGACCTGCACCATCTGTCGGGAGACGCGTACATTATACACAACGTTTGTTTCATGGGTGAGGCACCACCACTCACGCGGGACCCCAAAAGAAGCAAGAACCTGTACTCCAAACAAAACACAGGGCTTAACATGGCTCAGCGGGTTACACAGTCAAGACCTTAGAGAGTCTCGGTCTCTCTGAGAGAGTGTGTGCGTGTGTGTGTGTGTGTTTGTCCAGTGTAGGGCACTGGCCCTCGACAGAGAGCTCTGCCAGCTTTCTGCCCACTGGTCTTTTCATTGCTGATGGATGGGCCTGGTTCAGCACCATCTGGCCATAGGATACTTCACATTAATCATCAAACACACACACGCATGCACGCACGCGCGATACTCGTGCACGCACGTGCGTGCACACACACACACACCCCAACGCAGGGCTGTCTCTTAAACATACACAGAGCAGATGAATTGTCTACATGTGTATGGACACACGGGAAAACCTCTTACTCCGACCCAAAACGGTGGCGTTTAATACGGAGAGGAAAAAGGTGAAGAAAAGAGAAAACAAGTCAAATGAAAGATAAGAGGAGAGAAAATAAAGAAAGCAAACAAAGGGGAAAAAAAATTATTGTTTTTAAAGGAGCTATTTCCCCCTTCCGTGAGTCACAGCTAGCCATGGGAGATTAAGAAACAAGCGTAGTACAAAAAAAAAAAGAAGAAAAACAATTAGTTCATTTAAAAACATTGTTTCATTTGGTTGGTAGCCTCGAGCTATGGAATAATAAAGCCAACCCCCCCCCCCCCCCCCCCCCCCCCGCCCCGCCACACACACAGACTGTCTTTATTAATGACCTTCGTGGACCTATAGGAGGATGTGTATTAACAATAATAGCCGTACAGACGCCGAATCCTCCCCTCCCTCCAAATCTGTGTTCCTCCTTTATCTCCCTCACAAACACATATGCACAGTTGTGTTCCTAAACACATAATATCCTTACATAAACCGTAAGCTGAAAGGCCAGACACCCAAGGGAATTTAATATAACATGAGGGACATTATCAGACTTCATTTATTTTTTATCTAACGGCTATACGGGCTTAACGCAAGCTATTTCGCCTCAACGTCTCCATGGTATATGTGGACGTGGGCAAGGACAGGCAGAACCGGGGTTGATCTGGAAGGAAGCATGCTTGACATTAGATTTATTATCATTAAATCATATCTCACGGCTATCTGGGTTTGTAATGCAAGGGGGATTTATTTTTGCCGAATCTACACCCATCCACGGGTTAGGAGGAGGCCCACAGGAACACGGCTGTAACTTGGTTGACATGTATAAAATAAATTTGTTTGAGGTCTATCAGATACCATGTACTATGACAGGATTACTGCACAAAATATGGTGAAATAGGCAAGATTATCGGTGAGTTAGTTGACATTTAATCCAAAGTGGAAAAAAAAAAACATATGCCGTTATCATAGCGACGACAAATGAGGCGTTATGAGTGCAGACCCATATTTTATCAGTTGCACATTTTATCATCCCCAATATATAATCTATATTTCAAATTAGTGTAAAAATCAGAACATAAGGTGCAAAATTCAAGAACAAAAAAAAAAAAGATTACAAATGAATGAAGAAATTTGAGATTAAAAAGAAAAGTATTAACTGTAGCTTTTTAACAGACAGATTTTTCCAGCTTGTTCCCGCAAGGGAAGGCATTTCAGGGAATCTGACTGGAGCCACGTTTAAGAACTGGTGAGAGAACACCACCGTGCCCTCAGAGTCATTCTTTACCAAAATCTGTCCCGAGGGGAATCAAGCAGTCCATCACTTAACGTCTATTATTTTAACAAAAGTGACCTGCGTAAAATGAAAGCACTCAGACAAACAGTGACGGATTTGAGTAGCCGTTATGTTTGAGCAACACGACTTGGGACCACCTGTTTTGGGTGTCTGTTAAACTGCCTTGGTGTAACATGACCACTTGTGAAAACCCTCTTTCCGATGTCTCTGTTCGACTTAAACTGGTTTCTGACTTTCAGAATCGAACTCACCGAAACTATTTAACGTTAATGGATCGACATGATCCAAGAAAAAACAATGAGTGAATACGGAAGACACAATAGGTCGTCACCGATACTTATTAGACAGTCATGAGCACAGTGAGCTCAGTATGACACCGTGTCACGACTGGATTTTCAATTCCTCTGAGAGTAATACCTAGACACTGGACTCCACGAGCATCTAGTTAAGATGCAAAAATGTAATGCATTAATGATCATTTACATTTCCTGTTTTTGTAAGATGTGTGCTTATCCACTGACTCATGTTTCATGTGTGATGCATGAGTATTATTAGTAGAGGGCTTGTGTGTGTGTGTGTGTGTGTGTGTGTGTGTGTGTGTGTGTGTGTGCGTGTGTGTGTGTGTGTGTAGGTGTGTGTGTGTGTGTGTTTACAGGTTGGTGTGTGTTTGAGTGTGTGGGAGGCGAAGCTCTGCACCTGCCACAGTGAAAACGTGTTTTCTTTCATATCTTCTTAATTAGTGTATAATGTATAACTGCACCACACAAACTCCTCTAGAGGTATAAACTTTGGAAAAAAAAAATTGTAATGACATCCGACCTAAAGCCTTGATGAACCAGGCTCTAGCCACTGCTTTACTTAACTTGACATTTCTAGGTGTGAAAAAAAAAGCATTTATTTTCCATGAGAGCGGAAAAATGTGGTGACAAAAGCCACGGGGTTGTCGCTTGTAGAACGAAAGGAGAGGAACTCGGCACAAAAACACAATGTTACACACAAACACGCATGATCCCACCGCGCACAAAACTACGACACTGACTCTGTGAGCCCTTTTTGTTCGGATCTCTCTGTCACAATCACCTCGCCATCTTAAGCAATTCCAAAGAGAGGCATGTCAAATGTTAACCTTGTGATGTATGGGCCCTGTGTGTAGGACACGCACACACACACACACACACACACACAATCTTACACAAACACACACAATGTAATCAGGGACACCTCATCCACTAGATTGCTGACAAGAGGCGTTCATCTTGAGGAGACAACGAACTCATCAGAGCCAAAAAGACAATTCAGCAATGTTGACCTACAAGTACTTCTCATGTCAAGGGAAAGCTTCTGGTTTGGAGGTGAGACTGAGCCCTCAGAGTTCTCGCCATTAAAGATTCAGCAGCTCCAATTATCCACTGGGATGCAAGGACGAAAAAAAAAAGGAAACGGGGAGTTGGACACACACAGAAACGTAAACCTGTTAAAAGGCCTCTTACCTTGTGGTCGTAGGGGTTGTACGAGTGGAAGAGCTGGGACAGTTCTTTCGTCCTCTGCTTCTTCTGCAGACAATAAAAAAAAACAAAAAAAACATTTAATGTTAAGTATAAAAGCCCATAGAGTGTAGTTGAAATAAAGACTAGCTGAAAATGTACAAACACTTGTGCAGCTGCACTGTGCAAGAGAAAAATGATTCACCTGCGGGGAAACTAAGCACGGTTTTTATTGATCTGACAACCGCGCATGACCTGAAATCTCGTTGCCAAGCCTTGGCTTCTCCTCTCCACCTCGTCTCACACGTAACAAAAAAGGGGGGACGGTATAATTATGGACACACATCGTCAGTAATGTTTGCTCATCGAGCCACTTAAAAAAAATAAATAAAATTAAAAAACATCCACCCTCCGGTAATTCGTAAAGCTTATTAAATATAGAACAGGCAGGGAAACGATCGATTTGACCACCAGCCGCCGCAGAAAAAAAAAAAAAAAATGTGTTCTCCTTTTCTCAAAAAGTCCCGGCCTCAACCTTGCGTGTCCTTTACGGAATGAGATGCACAGGCGTGAGACACGGCTGTTTGATGCGTGGCAGTCGTTAATGCAATCAGTTACACGAGGCCGACGCAGCGACAAAGAGCTCTAATTAGCTCGCTGATTAGGCCATGTCTGGCTGAGGGGGAAGGATAGATGTACGCCCCACTGTAGCTAAAGGGAGTGTGCATTTATTGTCGCGCTCCCTCCTCTTCCTTCCTTCCCCCCAGCCGTCTTTGCCAGAGTTAGTATGTAAAGGGGGCTGGATCCCATGTCCCCGGGCCAGATCTGTACAGAGGGGTTGCAGACAAGTTGTGCTATCACACACGGGGCACTGGAGGATGTGGCGAGAGACGTAAGCAGAGGTGGAGGAGGTGGAGGAGGAGGAGGAGGAGGAGGAGGAGGAGGAGGAGGAGGGGAGGGGGGGGGGGGGGGGGGGGGGGGGGGGGGGGGGGGGGGGGGGGGAATGTCACTGTGTACGTGAAGTGGGGCCGACGAAATAATGTTTGAAAAGTTGGAGAAGTTGTCAGGAAACGGACGGCGGCGATGCTTTTGAAGAACTCAACTGTGGGCCGTGAAAGGGAAGAGGTGGAAAGAAAAGAGAGAAAACGAGGGAAGAGAGGGGAACTTGCCGTCCTTGCCCTCAGCCGAGTGCAGACGGGAAGCTCTTTGGCCGGCTCTGTCTCTTTCGCCTATTCTTACACCTCGCCCGTCTGTCTCTACCGGCTCCATCGGTGGATCTCTGCCCTTCTTTTTCCTCCCCACGCACCTTCTCCGTTCACCCCAGGCTCCTCACCATCCCATAATTATCGGCCCTGTCCGTCTATGCCCCTCTCGCCTTCTCTGCCGAAGGCCCTCTGCAGAATCGCAGAAAAATCCCCCTTTTTCACTCGTGTTGTCTTTGGCTTTCCACACATCCCTCGCCGCTCTACCCCCTCTCCCTTACGCCCTGTGTTTCGTTGTGGGGGGGGGACTCATTCTAATCATTCCGTCTCCACTCCCTCACCCATCATCCCCCTTACAAGTCTGTCCCTCCGCAATCTCTCACTCTCCCTGCCCGGAGCACCTCAGGTGAGAGTAATCCTCTAATCATTGCTCCTCAACACCATTCTCTCCCTTCTTGCCATCCCTTCATCACTCTCACCATCATTCAGGGATGCTCAACTGGGGGGGCGTGTGTGCGCGCGTGCGTGTGCGCGGTTGTGTGCGCGGTTGTGTGTGTGTGTGTGTGTGTGTGTGTGCGCGCACGCGTACGTGTATGCGTGCGTGTCCGGGTAATGGTGAGACAGATCTAACTGCAGGTAAGGATTTCTCAACCCCCAATGAGCTCCAAGCTGAATGTATCCAGTTCAATAGCGTGCACAGACACACACAAACAAACACTCAACCTCACACACACAGACACACTCACATGCACACCCGCGCGCACACACACCCCCGCACACACACACACACAACCGCGCACACGCACGCACGCACGCACGCACGCACGCACACACGCAGACATACGTCCAAAGAAACCTAGGCACAAATACCAACACATGCTCACATACGGACTCACACGTACATGCAATGTATACTAAAAACGGAGAGAGATGTAAAAACATTCCAAATACGCTGTCATTTGAAGGCCACCATTTACACACAGGGGAAGACTGAAAAGGCAACCAAAAGAGAAACACAAAAGGGAAAGGTTTTCACAAAGGATTTCTACTGTAGTACACCTTCAATTCTTAGAGCTCTATTAATGTGCAAAAGGTGCTCATAATGTGCGTTGGTTCATACGTGCGTGGTCCATCAAGCACCGAAGTGAATCCAGTATGCCGGCAAGGTTGTGTAAGTGACAACCCAGCACGGGAGGGTTTGCGTGTGTGCGTGTGAACCTGTCACTGTGGTGACGATGAACGATGGTTGTTACGATGACGTCCATCTGTTGTTGCTGCCGGAGACGGATGCAACTTCTAACGGGAACCAACATTACATGGATGCATACACTTGCTCTCATACACATCCTCCGAGCATATATGGCGCCGCCATAAATAAATCACACTGGCATGTAAAAAAAAAAAAAGACTATGGCTTCTTGAGAATTATTAAAACTGCCTGAATAATAAAAAAGTCCCACTTTTTTAACAATTTCAGGTGTTCTAATTGAAATGTTCAAATCCATGAGGAAAAAAAGCAAAGCAACTGAGCAATAACAACTGGAAACAACAGGAAGCTTGGCAAAGCCAATATACAGATAAGGGACAGTATGCTACAACTGTAGATTGGTCGAAATTCACCAGTGGTAAATCAGTCATGGGCATGGAAATAAGCCCAAAGGTCAACAAATCGAGAGTAAATACTTGAAAGAACTAGGTTCGGCAAACGTGGACTATGACGAGAGGATTATCAGGAAGAAGAGAAGTCTACCTCTCTGTTGGTGCCAGATTGCGCGTTTTGAAATGGACGGATGGGGACCGCAGGCGAGAGGCCCGTGGCGATGGGGGGCGCCAGCGTATGCGGGGAAATAGGCAAATAGGTTTTTGCCTGGGCAGCAGCAAGAGAGACAAAACCCTGAAATGGCTTATCTTTTTATTGAAGAGCTACAGCTACAGGCGGTGGATGTGATCCCTCAGGTTGCGGCGGCGAGGGCCCAGATCGCGCTCGTCACTCGCAACATCGTTTGCGCGTCCACAAAATGCTCTGCAGCTTTGTTTCAGTCCGCGAAGAAGGGCTGCTTTCAATGACACAAAACATGTGCGCCCGGTGTAAAGGTGTGTAGGTGCGTACTTTGTGGTAGAAAAAATCTATAAATGGTATCCGGAGTATCCTTGAACTCGTTACGCTAATGACGCCAACCACTAAATCTCTGCTATAGTGACAATCCTCAGTGCAGCGTGTTTGTCATTGTGCGCGCGTGTGGGTTGTGTTGTGGGGCAAGGTAACGGTGATCTTGCCTCAGCGCGTACTGCACGAGCTTCAGGCTCACCAGCACGTGCCTGTTTGTCTGACCCTAATGACGGACAGATGCTAGTGCTATAGAGCCTATACACCCACGGCATGTGTGTGTGTCTGTGTGTTTACAAAAAAAAAAAAAAAAACCTGAGGCAGATTGTGAGTGGGCCTCCACCTTTGGATGCCAAGGATTAACACTTCCCAAAGCATCACAATGAGCTTAGTCACATCGACAACTCTTTGCATGTGTGTGTGTGTGTGTGTGTGTGTGTGTGTGTGTGTGTGTGTGTGTGCGTGCGCGTGCGTGTGTACGTGTGCGACTTTTGTCACTCTACAGAGGTCACTATAATGTCTAATATGAAATATTCTAACCAAAACATCATCTGATCCTCTGCGTGTTGTTTCACCAAGGCGCACACAAGACAGCCACAGTAAATTGTTAAATAAGATATTGTTGAATAAAATGACGTAAAACTTTGCCCAAGTTAGATTCAAGCAATGTGATGCTGATAATATGTAATATAATAAAACACAGATCCCCCTCAAATGTGATCATGTTACAACAGAGAAGACCACAAATGTCATTATTTCATTACAACGCATTCAAGACAGTAAATTTGTTACATGCAGTTGCTAAATGCATTATAAATCTCCCTGAATGTGAACTTTGAGTCCGCTTCAGTCGAGGGTAAATTGTGATGGAAAACAAATCGACTCATTCTAATGAGATGATGTTTGGCAAAAGTAAAATGAATGTAAGACTATGGGGGGGGGGGGGGAAAGCTTTATTGTATCAATCTTGGATAACGCATCATTATTACAATTAAAGAAAGTAAGTGCTTTGGAAGATGGAGAAACACACCCTAAAGCATTGTGAGCGGTTCAAGTTATGATGTCAAATTGGACCTTACGCAATGTGTATGCTCTCATTCCTTTCCTTTTCATATCTTACTATATTACTATTATATTTCCTCTCAGGGATCGTTAATCCCCCCCCCCCCCCCCCCCCCCCGGCCTCGTTAACCCCCCCCCCCCCCCCTCATCAAATCCACACTTATGTTTACTTCCGTATACTTCAGGAACAGACCTCTCAGAATACAACGTACCGCCAGTCTCCAGTTAAAACCCTTAAAAGCGCGTTATACTGTCGACACAGTTAGGAGGAAAAAAAATCCACTTGGATGCTGTAGAAAAAAAATAATAATAATAATCTGCCCTGCCCTGTTGAAAGTCAAACTAATCCTCACTCTGATACCCCTCAGTTATGGAGGATTGAGAACCTTCAAGTAGGGCATTTGTTTTTTCCGCAGCTCTACTACAGGCCGTAAAAATTCACCGTGTTATATCTTCCATTATTAGTGGGTCCCCATTACTCAAGGGCAGACCTACCTGCTCTCAGACGGCAACTTAACCATTAACTCCACCTTAATACCCGTTGGACTGCCTTTTGGTGAAGTGTTAGTATTTCCCCTGATAACTGTGTGTGTGCGTGTGAGATTAAGTGTCTGCATTAGAGACAAAAGAGACGCGCGTTTGTGCGTTTGTGTGTGTGTGTGTGTGTGTCCCTGTCGGTGTTTGCGTGCATATCCAGGCGTAGATAAATGATAGTGCGGGCGCGAAGATGGAACTACTAGTGGCTGGCCAGCTGTTTAATGTTGACAGCTGCTGCACTGGTGCCTCGTGGGTAACGGAGTTCTTAACCAATTACAACCTGGGGAAATTAAAAAACACTGCCCAACTAGAACAGCTAATCTCCTTCCTTTATCACTTTTTTTCTTTTTTCTTTTTTTTGTGCGTGTTTCTCTCCGGCAGCTGCTCCCTCTCAACTCTTCCTTACATACCAATAGACGCCCCCGACACACGGATACACACCTTCCACTCAGCGAGTCCATTTATCAAGGCTAAGTTCTAGTCACCTGGGGATGATTATGGAGATCCGCGCTAATAGCATTCACATCCCCTTATTCTCATGTTCCCCTTCCCTCTCTCCATCCCTCCATCCCTGTGGTCCCCCGTTCTTTACATCTGCCTCTCCCGTGCCCTCCATCCCGCTCATACATCATCTATTAAAACAGTTACTACGTCAGACCCTGGGATAACGCTAAACACCTGCACCGCGTCGCAGCTGGACCCTCGCCAGCTCGGTGCTGCTTTCTCCGCTTCACACCCCGGTCCAGATAAATAGCTCTGTGTATGCTTCCGTGCAAATAATACAATACACAGCCAATATGTTTTGTTTTTTTGGTCACAGCTGGAAATCAGATTGCTGAAGCAAAACCACATTTTAATTGCCACATTATCAAATGAAATATTTCAGTCTACCATTTAAAATTGTGAGCAAAAATCCGGACTAACATCGTTGTTTTTGCCACGCATTGCACCGCTTTCTCGGAAGAGGGTGTCACTAATGCTTCGGCGAACTAGACGCTCCGGCTCTCGCAAACGGGCGAGGGAAAACACCCAGCAATAAAAAACTAATTTGAAAATGATTACTTTTAGACCTAAAATCTTGCATTTTAGTCATTTCACTGCAATGAGCCAGTATTAGCAAACACCAGTTTATCATTTGGCTTTAAATCGTTGTGTACGATATTATTTATATGAGGAAAAAAATCAAAAAGCAAATATTTAATATATGGATATATAATAAAGATGATGGCTCCATCACAGCTAGACCACATCCTCATAGCCATGAGTTGCCACACTTGGCAAGTAAGCACCCATCGTGGTCACCTACTGAATCCGGGCCCCACACAATGGGCATATCCCACTTTGTTTCATCCCTTATCCTTTCGGCTATCCTTCCTCTCCTCCATCCTTACTCACCCTCCTCTCTCACTCTCTATTTCTATCTCTCTCTCTCCCTCTCTCTCAGGCCTCCTTCTGTCTTTGCTTCCTACTCCATCTAGTTCTCCATCCATCCCTCCTGTGGCTTTTCAACACAGTTGTGTTCCAGACAAACCATCTGGTGCACTTTATTAATGACTGACCCTACGCGCCCGAGACATCGCCTAGCTGCCACCACTCACTGTGTGTGTGTGTGTGTGTGTGTGTGTGTGTGTGTGTGTGAGTGTGAGTGCGTGCGTGCGTGTGTAAGAACAGGTGCATGCTGACTGATGATGTGATGTCGTGTGCTGTTTTAACCACCAAAGCAGGTGTACTGGTAACAGGGACTTTAACATGTTGTTTTGACTCCCTCCTAGCCTTTTGCTGTTGTCTGTCAAGACGAACATGTATTCACTATTAACTTTCCAAGATTTAAATGAATAAACGATGAATAAACTGGGTCTGGGACTACTGCCGTAGTCTGTTGGGCAGACGCCTTTGGAACCAAACATCGCTGGTATGAATCCCCAAGGCACCGAAACCCCGAACTGTTCCCTGGCGCTGTACTATGCGGTGGCCACCTCACCCTAACATCCCTCCCCTTTACACCACTACATAACAAATACCATGTATTTGTATCTGATTGTTTGTAGTGTGTGTACATCAATAGGGTGAGGAAACTGAATTTCCCCGTTGTGGGACTAATAAAGGTGGTCTTTCTTTCTTTCTAAACTAGAAATGAGAGTTAAAGTGAAAAAGGAAATCTTCTTTCTAATTGGTTAAAGCGAGCCACTCTTTTGGTAGTTAAAAATACTTGTACAAGTACTGCAGAATACAATCAACAATGTACAAAAAAAAAAAAAAAAAAGTTATATGACCACTGAGACCAGCAATATGCCAGTAGTATGACAATCGCAGGCCCGAAGTCTTAGATGCATGCCGGCATCCAACCGCTGACAATGAATGTCGGATGAGACAGATGGAGGAGAAAGAAAGGAGAGGGGCAAAAAAAGATAAGAGGAAGAGAAGCAGTGATGTGGTTGTCTGGGGATTGATCCCTCTAAGACGCGCTCAGCTTCTCCTCGGAGAAGCGAGGGAGGAAGGAGGAGGGAAAAAGAGAATGGCTTATGAAGAACGCTGCACTTGAAAGAGATGTGTCAACACTTTGATGGTAAAGAGAGTGAGGGGGCACCAATGCGAGAAGATATAGAACATACAGCATAGGGCGGTGGAGGTCAAACCAAAGAGGAATAGAAAGGTCAAAGAAAAACAATTCCGGCACGAGCACAAGTGGAGGGCGGGTGCGGTTAAAATTCAATACGTAGATGTAAGTAAGGATGTAAGTAAGCGTCGAAGAAATACCTCATGTAGACTGTGGACTTACTGCCGGTTGAGCTGTGAATACTTTCTCGTAAGATAAAAGCGAATTGAATTGAATAAACTTGGAACCAAAGTATGGATGTAGACTTGCATCACAAATTGCACTCCGAGATTTTATGGTAAAATACCAAACGAATGAAAACCTGCTTCAAGTAGAGTTACACTGCAGAAGCCAAAGTGTATCGATGTTATTGTAAATTTATGCTTCGCAAAGAAATGATGGGTGGCTGTGGTTACTTAAACAATAATGTTGAATAGGGATAGATGAGAGGCAAAAAAAAAAAGAAAAGAAAGAAACTTGATTTGATGACAGTGATGACTTCTGTCTGTCTCTCTGACGCACACCTTTGCCAAGAATTACAACTTTCATTAGCAGATTCAGGAAGTCCAGTTCAAGTTCAGTTAAAGTCAGGGAACAAAGCTTGAATTAATATTTACTCAGGGATTATGGTTTTCCATATAATAACTGCGTGTATCCGGTTGTTGTCTGAGAGGGACAGAGAGACATTGTAACTCCTATGCACACCCTGCAAGTATGCGCGCGTAACGCGCGTAACGCGCGCACGCACACGCACACACACACACACACACACAGAGACAGACGCACGCACGCACGCACGCACGCACGCACGCACGCACGCACGCACGCACGCACGCACACGCACACACACACACACACACACACACACACACATGCATACAGGATTAGTAAAAAAAAACATTCATAGACACACACAGAAGTCATGACAGAACTGGAACACGCTACTCTTTCACAAGACAGGAGGCTGGCCTGTGTTCCCTCAACATACTGCACATGCACTTAAATGTGCGTGTGCCCTGACAGTATACGCACGTGGACGCGCACAGTGTCAACGTGAGCATCTTTAAGTGAGCTTTCATCATTGTCTGCTATAGTGCAATGTGTGGAAAGTGTGGAAAGTGTTTCGCACGTGATCAGAAGTCAGCTAGTGGAATGTGAGATGACTAGCGCTAGAGTCTGCGTGTATTTATCCACACTCACCACACGCGCTGGTACTTGCTCCATCTTGGCTGCAGGTGTGCCGGGTCTGGGGTAGAACTGGTTGATGAAGAGACTGGGGAATCGGAAGCATTTCACCAGGTCTACCGTCTCTTGGAAGTCTTCCTCTGTCTCACCGGGAAAACCACAGATTATATCTGTTGCGATGGTTATGCCTGGGACCCTAAGGGTGAAAGAGAGAGAGACAGGGAGAGAGGGGCAGGTGGGTCAGGTCATTTCATTTCGCCCGTACATTTTATTTAACAGAAGCTTTTGTCATTTACTGGTTTTGGTTTCGGGTGGCCCTGGAGAAACTTTTACAGTTGTGTTTTACTCCTTGCGCACTTGTGTCGTGGCGAGCCTCAGTGTCTGACCTTCTCAGAAATGCAAATTTAAATGAAAACACAATAATGACATCTGAAAGAGACAAATCACTAAACCACTCAATCCCATTTGATCCAGTAAGCTCAAGGTATTATTGCTGAACTCCACCGGCACTTTTTCCTCTTTAGTCATTCGTAATTCAGGGAGCATCATGGAGCAAGATGAATATCTCCAAAGGGACAAACATCAAACATGACAAACGTGACAAAACAACATGCATCCTACATTTAAGTCCGACATTCATTATCCTTGAACAGCAACCAACAAGACTGACTGTATAAAATGAATGTGAAACCCGCGATCCACTGACATTTCCCCAATATCGGTGCATGCCTTTAAATCCATGTGAAGCACTAAAGCGTTGCAGAAGGTTAAAATCTTTCCCAACTGACTCATTCAGCCAATCAAAACCTGATTAGCAACCTCTACTGCCAATCACTAGGCATTGATTATTAACCTGCTGGCTCATTGGATAAATTGCGGTCAATAGGGTTTGGGAGCATTATAAGATTGATTTGATTTATGTATTTGGTTAATATTGACAGCCCTGGGATGGTTTGAAAACACACTCCCAGGCTAAGCCATGTCTCTCTGGAGGACATATGTGACATTCCCACTAAAATATATGATGTTTTCACATGTACACAAGTGTGGATCCGAATAGCTTTTGTCACTGCTTGGTTAGATAGTCACAAAGGAGCAAAATCAGCAATCGCTGACTTGAGTTCTGGTCCAATTTTAGTCAGAGCGGCTTGTACCGGGTAAAAAAAAAAAAGGGAAATCATTGTATTATAAATAAGACAAGCCATTGGTCACAAAATTCCCGGGGGGAAAGGGAAAATGGTTTCTTGAAAATATGTTACACGTAGCAAGCGATCATTGAGAAGAAGCCTTTGTAAAAAATCCCTCTTTCGAGTAATACGTTTATTTTATGTTTTTACGTTCTTATTTCGTATAATTCGTCTTTATCCTCACATCTCTTTATCTGCTCCTTTCCTCACTCAACTCTGAACTGATGTTGCAAAGTCCTTCCTTGAACTTGTAGTTAGACACAAAGCTGCGGAAGTGCTGACACAATACATCACAAGCCAAGAACGGTAAGAGTACAAAAACATACCACTGTTGAAAATCCAGGATAAAATGTACCACAACAACAAATCAAGAGGCAAACACAGACGCACAAACATACGCAACAGACCAATGAAAAGCTGGACAAAGACATTACGAAAGCAATGGAAGAGACACTTTCTCTGCAATCGACAACATGATGCATCTTTAATTACATTAACTTCCTGCATCTGCAACCCTATGATAACCCCTGACCTATTGATGAGTTTCAATTGGCTGATGGTCATTAATATTAACCAATGGCCTGCAGGCACAGGCATCCTTGACCTCACAGATGTGCCCGACCACTACCCTATGGAAAAAGGAAAACTACATAAATAAAAATAAGAGTATAACTTACAGAATAGTTAAATCGGCAAATAAATTAATGAAACACAATTTGTGATTAAAACATCTTGAGTGCCCTCAAGCAGTGATTAAAACCCCCCGGCGTATATTTAACTAAAAATGCACGTTTTAAATCCTCTACTTTGGCAAGTAAACAAAGCAACGTTTGCAGCCTGTGGGCTCCGACAATAATTAATGAAGTAACGTGTAATGGAAATGCAAAGGTATGGTTCGTTTTGCTGGAGCCAAGGTTCCTACTGCGCCGGTGCATACCGACGCTGCATTAATCGGTAAAGAAAACAATTTTGTAGGTGAGCAAGTTTAGTCAAAAAATGTATTACCCTGAAGGGGTGAAATAAACTTTGAATAAATTCACATTATTTATTGCCATTTAATGCTCTCATCAAAAGAGTATAAAATGTCTATAATGTACTCCCCCCAAGCTGTTTTTATTAATGGCAGTAGGGGGGAGAGTAAATAAAATTAGAAATGTAAACAAACAAGCACTTTTTTTTTTCCTGGATAGATAACTGTTCTTTTCATCTCCCTGCAGCATGTATATCTAATTTGTTATGGCCTTTTCGGTGACAGTAAGGCGGTGGTTACCAGCGTGTCCTTTTCCTTATAAGACACTTTACAGCCCAGAAAATGTACAGCACTGGATAAAAACTGAACACTTCGGGCCACCGGAGCAGAGGAATGCATGAAGATAGAGCACTGAGAGAAGGAAAAGATGGCTGGTGTGAATTGGTTTTTGTGGATTCTCCTTAGGTGCAGACTAAAAGCATTTTTAAGGAAACTCTCACACGGTCACTTTGGCACCCGTCTCTCTTAGATCGAAGGGTGACAAAAGTGCAAAGTGCGATACTAATGGATGGGAACCACAGCGATACTCTGTCTCTGTAAAATGAGAAAAGAAACATTTATGGTGTTATTGTGCACCTTCCAAAAGCACAGTGTGTGAGAAATAGGAACACGGGTGAGGAAAAAAAAAAAAAAAAAAAAAATGACAGATTAGGTTTTTATCTCCACTTGTTTTCAATTAAACTGGGTAAGATTTTTTTTTCCCCCCTGCAAGCCCATCAGAGGACAAAGCATGCCACCTATCCTATCCCGCATTACATTTTATTTTAAATATCAAAAAAGCCATTCAAATATTTTCACCGAAGCCTTCAAGGTTAGCTAAAATCAAAATTGTATGAAATATGTTTGAAATGCTCGTAAGATGTATTCACATTCCAGCAGGGCGATGTCATGCCACATTAACACATACATCTGATGATATATCTTTTAAATTAAAGAGTTATCTCACCGGAACAAAAAGGAGAACTGAAAAGCAAAGCAACCCAGAAACAATGACAGAGTAAGATTAGTCACTTTGGTGTGGAGAGAGGAGATAAGCCGTCAGAGCAAAAAAAAAAAGGGTCCATCAAATGAGACATTATCTGGTATGTCAGACCTGGAGAATGACTTACCATCAATAGGTATTGATTTGGGAATTATATGAGAGAAAGTCTCCCTTACCTAAACTCAAATAAGGGTTAAGGACAATGCAAAGAGCAAGTCGAAATAATTCATAGGTTATAAGAGAATGCAAATTTAAAAGAAAAATCGCAGTGTATAAAGTTTCTTCAAAATCAAAAAGTCAAAAAAAAAAAAACATACTTAAAGATTGCGTGGCATGCAAAACAAAGCGTGGTTTAGCGTTTGAGATGAAATATCGAATTAGGAATATAAATCAAAACGTCCACTGCTCACCGTCCTCCACGATTCTGATGCAAATTGCTTTCAATGTTTATAAGGGCAACATTTAAACTTATCCCCTGCGAATGCGCAATGCACATGGGAGAAAAGCGCACATTGGCCCTGAAGCTGCACTTCCTGTCACTGGATCAGAATTTTAAAAAAAAGAGACAGCTGGTGACGACCCAGAATCTAAAAGAGATAAAATAAAATGTCTGTCTCTCATTTGCCCTCCTGCCCCATGGAGGCAATAAGTCCACGTAATGTGCTATCTGTCTGAGATACCATTTACACAGGGAATATGTGTCCATAGGAGACTAAAGGCAATTAATTAAAACTTAAGATAAGTACACCGTCGGTCCCCTATTGGCCTCAGAAGGCGAAATTAAGCTTCATACAACATGCCATTGTCTACGGCACAATTATGATCAACTCTTTGTTTACCGGGGCCCTCACACATCCATACACGTGCGTCCACGTCTCCGTGCGCAAACAGCCATCCGCCTCATCATATATTCAAAAGACGTGCGTGTGTATGCAAGCGTGTTTGCACAACAGATGCCTGTGAGAGGCCTCCGTGATAAGATGAAGGCGAGACCGTTGGGACAGAGGAACCCTGGAAAAAAAAATAAAAAATAAAAACACGGCGAGGAACAAACAGATGAGTGTGGCATGGAGGTGTAGAGAGGAAGGCGCCGGGTGGAGGGATGGACGGATGAGCGGCGAAGAAAGACAATCTGGGAAGGTAAATATTTACCTATTCATCTGTCGGAATGAGACCATGCAACCCATCTGTGCCTCAGTGTACGCGCTGTGTGTGTGTGTGTGTGTGCGTTCTATGAAATGATAATGTGTGGCACCGTGGGGCCGCCGTGGCGTAGGAGTCGGACAGTGAAGGGAGAGAGACGGGAAGATGAGGAGTAGAGGATGGGGAAGCGATGCGCTGTGGGGAGAATTGCTGTCAAATGTATATAGTTGGGGAAACTGCTCTCTTGAGGAAACTCATTCCCCAAATAAAATCACATTAACATGTGCGCTTGACAACTTTACTCTGTGTGTGTGTGTGTGCGTGTATGTGTGTGTGTGTGTGCGTGTGCGTGTGCGTGGGATAGAGAGCAACAACTAGGTTGAGTGTGAAATTCTACGACGAATGAAGTTTGGGGAATTCAGAACACATTGTGTGTGTGTGTGTGTGTGTGTGTGTGTGTGTGTGTGTGTGTGTGTGTGTGTGTGTCTGTGTAAATGTGTGTTTGTCGATCTACGCCATCATTGAAAGACCAGAATAACCTTTTCTCAAGGATCAACACAATTTCTTCTGTGAGTAAGTACGACAGCACATAGTGGTTTCTGCAAAAAAGATGATATATTCCTTCAATATGCTGCCAATGTGTCACACTGTTACGAGGTCACACCAAAGACAGTAGTTTTGGGAAAAAAAAAAAAAAAAACATCAATCGAACAGATACCTTGTGAAGTGATATTTTCCGCCTCAGACCTTGGGGGGGAAAAAAAAAAATCTGCCATCACATTGGATCATTTACGTCATCAGATTGCTTCCCAACCTACAGCTACACATCCACAAAGCTCTAAAGGTCGTCGGGATCCGCGCTCGCGGTGATTTACTGAAATTAAACCTCTTTTGAAGATGGGATCAAAACCTCAGAGAAACGCAGTCGTCTTATGGTTTACGTTTATCGGTTCCGCCGGCTGAAATGTATTCAACGGCAAAGTGCGAGGGGATGCTCGATAAATAGTTGCCATTCGCATTGTGTTGCATGTTTCTCACTAAAGCGTGTTCAGAGTTTGGATGTTTCTACCGTCACCCTTTTAATTGCCGTGTTTATTTTGATTTTTTTTTATCGTTGATCCGAGGCTAAAAATCACTTTGGAGTATGGAATGTTTTTTTGTTTTTTTTTGTGTAAACTAACAAAATGAAAAACATCCCGCACGCACACACGCACGCACACTGTTTTTTTTTAATATCGAACAGAAAACTAAGGGACCCTACCGGGGAGGAATGGGCGCACTCGCGAGGAGTGCGAGTAATCACTCAGACACTTAAGGGTTTGATTTAGAGCTGGCAGCCGGAGGTAATGGCACTGTCATGTAGCGGCTCAATTTACAGGGACCCAGAGAGCGCGAGAGAAAGTGGTCTGCTTGGTTATCGCTCACTTTCCTCAGCCGCCTGCATCGCGGAGGAGGAGGGCGGCCGCCGTCAGAGCGGGCTGACGAGGTGCCAGGTGACCCGATGACGGCGGGACTTCTTCGCAGAGATTAAAGCTCAGCAGCGGCCAAACAATGGCTTCCACTTTGGCTCTGATGCAAACCTCAACGACCGTGACGAGACTCTGGATACTCAGGTGACAGCTGCCGTGGGCTTAAATAACAGAAAACACGTCTGACAATAGAGTGGCACGCAGGTAGAGCGGTTATCTGATTCAATTGGCCGTTTCTTTTAGTTAGTGCCGGGTATTTTCAACGCACGAAACCCAGCGAATTTCAGGGAATGACGTTGTTGTCGTTTTTTTTCCAAAAATCTCACACTGTGGTAAAGTACGAATGAGCGGGGTCAATGTCCATAACGGCAGGCGCTTAGAGCGAGTAAAAAGTCGGCAGTTCCTGCTGTTGTCAGAATGTGTGAGAACATCTACAGGTATTTATGAATTCACCCAGGGTGCAATAGGAAAAGGTAGTGGTGGCAATTGTGGCATTTTTGTTGTGTGAGAACTCTGTGACGGTTGGGCGCGGCGGGGAAGAAAGAGACAAAGCCGACTGCAGGTGCCTGGGAGTAAAGAGGTGACAGCCAAATGATTGGGTGAGAGATGGAACAAGACAGGTGACGGCTTCGGTCGGCCTTCAAGGAGCTGTCAAAGTGTCGGAAAGACTTTCACAAGCCTCTTTCACTCATTCTTCCCTCAAATCCTTGATTTCCCTCCGTCTATCTCCTGGGTTTAGAGAGGGAACTAGGAAATGACTTTTTCCTGGAAAAAACTAAAACTCCCACAGGCAGGACGGCGTTAAAGAAGGCTCAAAGAGTTAGGAAAGTTTTCCCCCACACACGCGCACACACTATAGTCTAATCGCTTGCATCATTGCAAAGATGCAATAATACAACTTTCGACTGACAGGAGAGAAATGACATTTGCAAAGATAATGTACATTACATGACATTGAATTTCTGGAACTCAGAGCAATCTGACTCCTAAATATCTTTTTTGCAAACCCTACCTCTAGTTATACGAAGACATCAACTATTGTAAAATGAACATACAGTGCACTCCGACATGTTTGCTTTTCCCCCCACACCGTATTCTTTCCCCTCATCAATCTATCTACACTCAATACTCCGTAATAGAGTGTAAACAGAAAACTGAAATATCCCACTGACATGACTAATCAGACAATTTGCTATTTTGCTCGCGATCTGGCTCAGATGCCTCCCATTTCCACCTGCGGTAAATTCAACCGCTTTGGCGTGCTTTGGAACTGCGAACTGCTGCCAAATGAGCTCTCCCAGCTGGCAAATGTGCATCAGAGCACACAACAAGCCGTGAGGTCACAGTGACTGGCTCGAAAAAGAGAATCGTGTCAAGGTGCAGATCTGGCAAAGGCCAAACAAAACAGTCTGCCGCGATAAAAGGTTCCCCGGAGGACAGACGACTACAAGGTAGTACTTTCCGGAGGCGCTTCCTTTAACACATTGGCTAAGTCCACGGCCCACTAAGTGAATGCCAAGTCATTTGTCTGGCAGCCTGAGATGCAAAATAACCTCTGTCTTTCAGTGCAGCAGGTCATTTGTAGAGATGGCGGTGGAGAGCCGAGTAAATAATGATCCCACCGGAGTCATCAGTAAACTTTATCATTTAATGAAATGGCCCGAACACAGCAGAGCAGAACTGCAGTTCAATTTAACACACACACAGTAACGTATGCAGACACACACGTACCTCATTAGCCTTGGAGAAGGGTAGAGAGAACACGCGCGCACGCACACACATTTCATTAGTCAGAGGGAGGGAGTAAGACGAGCGCAGACCCCACAACACCATCTCCTCGCGCACGAGCGCGCACACAAAGGCATGACACTCGCGAGTGTCTGGCCGAGTGTTAAATGGACCGTTTCTTTGCACTTTATTTCAATTTAATCCAACCTTTCTCCGACATAGCCAGAGCAGATGATTCATCAGTCCATCTCCGCGTGCCGACCTGACCTGCGCGGATACGGATATCATTGTGGATACGGATGCATTATACAGCTTTAAACATCATACTCCTTCCATCGCTTAAAATACTAAATACACAGCTTCTCAATTCGTACGGCAGGAGATGAGTGGCGATGCTCCGAAAATGCTCGAAAAATAAAGAGATAAAAAAAAAAAAAAAGCAAAGAGGTGATTGTTATGTTTGAAATGAGCAATGATAAAAATGCATCTAAGTAGAGGCCCGTTCGTTCACCACGGTAAAAGGGACCAGCTACCTTGCCACAAAGCCAAAAAAGGATCTCGGGGCTCACCCGCACACGCCGTCTCCGCAGCTGATAGGAGAGCTCGAAGGTCAAGTGCGGTCCGTCTGAGGAAGGCGGAGTCATTTGTTCAAAGACTTATCGCAGCGAGGCTTGGGAAAATCAAATCAAAGGCATAAAACACCGAGAGCAGCGGCCACAGGGAACGAGGTTAGGCTCCGTGTCACTCAGGGAGGCGCTTCGGATTGATGCTGAAGTTGGTGGCTTTCTGTTAGACAAGTAATTAACCGGCTAATTATTTTTAACCAACTAATGATTTTGTGAGTCATTAAGCTGATAAGTCACTCGAGCCCAAGAAAGGCATCATACCGTGTATTTTCCTGAGAGAGAGAGAGAGAGAGAGAGAGAGAGAGAGAGAGAGACTCTCAAGAGACGGCCAGTTAATTCCCTCATCCATGTGAGACTTCCGGTGAAATAAGAACTAAAGAGTCAACAATCGGTGAGAAACTGGCAACGTAAGGCACAAACATAATCACCATATTTTCAATAAATGGAATCTTTGATCGTTTTTACCGTAGCCTTTTTGATCAGGTCAACTGCATCATATTTTATCATATGATTTCCCCCCAAAAAAGGATCCACGTTTCTGCTTAGTTCACTGATGATCGGAAGATCTTAAAAAAGTTAACTTTTTCGGAACAAAGTAACTGCTGTGTATGCACGGAAAATATTGACTGAAGGAGGGCCTTGAATTGTCAATGACATCCCTATATGTGAAGAGAAATATCTCACGCCGTCTGACTGCCTCAGGTTACACCGCTTCATCGAAGAGCTGTTACAGTAGATGAACATGAAAGGCGGGGGGCCGGGGGGGTAAGAATGCATTCCTTTAATAGCTCATCACTGCTAAACATTACTTCACCTTCGAGCTCCCTTTTTAAGGCGGCAAGTTTCCCTCCCCCCTGGAGTCTGTTCCTGGTTAACGGGAGTCACACGCCAAAGCTTGAGGCCAGTGAAATGTGTTGCATAATGGTCCGCTTATTAAACAAAACAAAAAAAAGAAGCGTCACGCGAACACGAGCGCAACCTCCACCGTCACGTAAAGAAACGACACCTCATGTGCCGCGAGTGAAACTGCGCGGTGGGCAGAGACCAACACTGAGTAAGAGGAACGCGATCCGCGGGAGGTCTGAAAGGTGAGTCAGTGAGACAGCGGCTGTGCTGCTGGATGCAGTATCAGTTGACTTTGTGTGTGTGTGTGTGTGTGTGTGTGTGCGCGCGCGCGCTTGTGCGAGAACACACGGGCTGTGCTCGAGCTCTCGGAAAGTCAGCGCACTGCTGCCCTGTGACTTGACTTTCCATTAAGTTGGGAGGCGGCGGTGCGGCCCTGTGAAATCGCCGGTGTTTCGCATTCTAACATCCCTTACTGTGTGCGTGCGTGCGTGCGCGTAACACACACCGAAACACTGCCCTTGTAATTAAGCCTGTGGTTAAGTCCAACCGCTTTAAGATGTGACAAGATTTTTTTTTTTTGTTTTTTCTCTGTACGAGACCAAATTTAAACCATGACCAGTATCACAATAACAAAACAACCTTGAATTGGGGAAGTCCAATGGCGGTTTTAAACTCAAGGCAGAAAAATATCAAAGACGAAAAAGGAGAACAATCTATACTGAACTTGTTTATTGTCTAATGGGAAACAAGTCGGTGTACACTTCGCCATACTAGTGTGCAAATAAGATGAGTCTGAGGCGATAAGGGAAACACATAACGCTACATCTTTTAACCAAATATGAAAATGAATAACAAGTGAGGACTCGGACCTAATCTCAATCCGACATTCAGTCGAACCCACACGAAACCATTCCATTGAACAGAAATGTCAATTGTACTCCACAGTCCACTAGTCAGGAGTATTGTCGCGCGTAACACACACCGAAACACTGCCCTTGTAATTAAGCCTGTGGTTAAGTCCAACCGCTTTAAGATGTGACAAGATTTTTTTTTTTTGTTTTTTCTCTGTACGAGACCAAATTTAAACCATGACCAGTATCACAATAACAAAACAACCTTGAATTGGGGAAGTCCAATGGCGGTTTTAAACTCAAGGCAGAAAAATATCAAAGACGAAAAAGGAGAACAATCTATACTGAACTTGTTTATTGTCTAATGGGAAACAAGTCGGTGTACACTTCGCCATACTAGTGTGCAAATAAGATGAGTCTGAGGCGATAAGGGAAACACATAACGCTACATCTTTTAACCAAATATGAAAATGAATAACAAGTGAGGACTCGGACCTAATCTCAGTCCGACATTCAGTCGAACCCACACGAAACCATTCCATTGAACAGAAATGTCAATTGTACTCCACAGTCCACTAGTCAGGAGTATTGTCTGACTAAGATTGTCTCAGGACAATGAAGCTGATGGCGAACAACAGGCCAGAATAACATGCCGCGATAAAATAATCCTGCAGTGGTGTCACTTGAGGGGAAAAAAAGAACACCTTGTTCTTTTGAAAAGAGTCTAAGAGGGTTTGTGTTTGGGTCAGGTTGTTTTGGCACCTGCTCTTTGTGACTACTGGGAAACACCGGGTTTCACTTCTGCTCCGACTTGTTTTTTTTTATGATGACAACCGACTTACGCACGCACGCACAGCTCGGTCTCAGCTAGTTGTGAAGTCAATGACTCATCTTCTACTGCTCTCCTGTTGTTCGAACTAAGCCAATGCACACCACCGGGCTCCCTGACACACACAGGCAGGTATGTGGGCAGGAAGCCCCCACCCCTTTCTTTTGCACTCCCTCCTGGATTATATCACCTCTCGTCAAAAAAAAACAAAAACACTCGGACTCAAAATAAAAATCCAGCATAAACAAGAAAACTCTGAGATTGTATGTGTGATACATGATACATAGAGTAAAAGGTCCCCCTTTTTATATGGTCTCATAATCAATGACTGGTTCAGACAACATATCAATAAACCACGGCCTGTATTTTTTTTTGTGAACATTCCACAATCTTTTTTGTGGACAATCTGTGCCGCAAACAACCAGAACTTTCTTGGTTATGATGCACAGATGTGGCTGGACTAATTGACCAAAAGCTACTGGCTCCTGACCATGGATATGACGTCGATACGTTGCTATGACCTTCTCCACGTCCCGTGCTGACTAAACCATATTGTTGTGTATCATATTCATATTCCAGCAGTGTGTTTGCAGAAAGAGTGTAAACAGAAGAATGGGAGTTAAAACACACAGAAGGCCTAACTGCTTCGTTTGCTTTTCTCACTGACTCATCAGCTGGAGGGAAAGGAGGAGGAGGAGGAGCCTCCTCCTCCTCGTGGGTTACTGTGGGGGGGGGGGGGGGGGGGGGGGGGGGGGATGGCGCCAGTGCACAGGTTATCGCGCTAAACCTGTCTCACTCGCCGCTCGCTTCCCGCCTTCTCTTTTATTTTCCCTCTCCTCTTTCCCTCCCTTTTCTTCGCCCCTCTCCCAAAACACAGCCACACAAACACAAACAAACTGACAACTGCCCTCAGGGAAGCTCGGGGCCCCACCTACCATCCCAGTGAAACCTTATCCCCGGCCGATACCTTAAACCTTTAGGTGTGTGCGTGTGCCTCGGTGAGTGTTGCACTAATGAAGGTACGACTTTGGCTACAAACAGACCGAAACGCTAAATCTCCACGGTGGGTAGTCACGCCACTAATGCGTGTGTCCTGCTGTAACCCAGGGAGGCCTGATATAACCCATGTCACTCCTCGTGACTAATAGAGATGACTAACATGTGCACATGCACGCACGCACACACACACACACACACACACACACACACACACACACACCCTGACAGCACGCGCGCGCGCACACACGCGCACGCACGCTCACACAGACAGAGACGGGGAGAGAGAGACCGCACACAAATGCCTTGGGGCCGTTTGTTTGGAGAGAAACAGTCGATACACTCATGGGAGGCCACGACAGACAGAAAGCTTATCATCAGAACACTATATCAACAGTCCCAGCGTCACTCTGCCGGCACATTAAACCACACCACCAACACTCAAAGGTTCCTTTAATACCAAAGAGATTGTCAAGTCAACTCTTGTGACATTGCAACAGTCTTTTTATCAGGAGCAATCTCTGTGAAAACAACTTGTCTTCCTTTATAAATATATATATATATATATACTGTATATGATTGAAGCTATAATAAGGTTACTATCGCTTTTATACGAGATGGCAAAACTGACAGGCTGTTAATACGGAGCTATGCTAAATGAAGCGAGTGTCTGATCCATATGATCACAACGGAATTATCTGTGAGCGATGCACCCTTAATTAGAATTAATTTAATCATGCACACAAGTCCCTTAGAGTTATCTGCATGAATCTGAAAAATGCAACTAATTCGCTCTGATTGAAACACAGTGTACTCTATTTTTCGTTTATCGCTATATGTGTGTAAAATCAAAGCACAACAGGCAAACTCACTTGGATAGGTTCCTGTTGAACTTTTTCTCATGTTTGAATGGGGAAGACAAAGGAAGTTTTGGTTGTGTCCTCAAAGTGAACACGTGTTATCCTAAAACGGTTTTTGTACTAGTCACATCCTGTTTAGACGGAGGGCATGCTATTTTGTAATCATCACTTAGAGTAATCATCGCCACACTGGGTGGATAAGTGCGTTTGACACATAAAAAAAAACAATAGTGTAAACAGCCAGATTTGTGCCCTTTCATTTATATGGTAGGAATATTAGCTCAATATATCGCCAGGGGGTTTGTGACCAGCGGTTACTTCAGAAACATGAAGAAGAAGTGATAGCGTCAGAACAGCGTGCGAGGCCAACACAACCCGTGAAAACGTATCAATTTTGTTAGATATCTAACTTTATGGCTCAAACCAGTGAGACACAGAGGGGTTGGACAGAAGGGAAAACCATATACTCATGTGGAGATTAACTGAGACGTCCTAGGTTTTCAGAGGTCATGTTGTGGGTCAAGGGTCACCGAATCAGCCAGCTGGTGAGATCACACAGATTAGTAACTTTGCAAATGCTCATTCCTGTGGGATAACGACTGTATATGCCGCACATTTCGATTGTTTGATTACTTTGAAATGGGAAATAATGCAAAAAAATATATATATATACCCAACTGACAATAATGTAGGCTAGAGACTGTCTCCCAGGGAGAAGGCCTTAGAATGAAAGGGTTTTCAGAGGTGAGGAACATGGAACCCCCCGGGGAAACCAAGAGGGTCCGAGGGGCCGCTCGGTGACCAATCCTCCCCCGTCCTCCACCCGTTTCTTGTACCATGATGGCTTACACCCCCCTCTTTTCTGCTCAACCCCACTAGCCCTAATATTGCCAGAATCTGCCCCTCCACGCGCTCGCACACACACAGACGCACACACACAACCAATCCCCAATCCACAAACGCATTACTATTCTTTTCTCGGCTTTTCATCTTTGGCTCCCTTGGTTCAAACACACTTAATCCTCGAGAGTAGTTGAGGGGGAAATTCAGCCCCTATATTAAAGCAAGCTACGAAACAACTGTGGAAAATCCACGTCCACATTCGCTCGCTCTGTAACAGCCTTATTCCACCGTAACAGGATTTTCTCCATACATCGTTACGTAAAGAATGTACTTCATTATGTGGTTTTAATTGATAGAAGCAGGGAGAAAAGAGCGAAAAAATACGGTCTGCGATTGCAGACGTGGACAAATTAACCGTTTTATTGAAATAATTATGCGAGTGATTGTCAGAATTATGTATGGCATAAAACAATCAGTGATAACAACTTGGAGAAATGAGTTATTATGCCATTGAGATGGGAGTATATTTAATGCAGATTTTCTCTGTGAATAAAGACGATTTCCGTGGAAAAGCACTTTGTACAAAAACCGGAGGTGTGAATATTGTTTTGTGGTTTTTGTCATCAACATGGAAGCTTGAATGGATATAAAACTACGATGATGAATGGAGGAATTATTATGAATGGAAAAATATATAAGTGGTGGATAGTCAGTAAAATTGATATAAGTTGAACTTGATCATACCCACAGTTCGTACAGCGTGTATAAAAAATTTAAAAAAATCAGTTCTTCATTATGATCACAACCGTAGGAAACACAGAATTGATTTTCTTCCACCAGTCCGTCTACATGTGCTTCAATAAGGCTCAGAGAAGCCCTGATTCGCCATTAGATTTGATAAGTGTGAATGAGCTTTCAGTGACAAGGAGATTGGGTTTGGGTCAACCATCAAGAGACCTTTAAACTGGATACATGTTTAAGTGCGGAACAAATTTAAATTGTTCCAACACGCTGGTGTATGGCCATGAGAGTGAGAAATTACTTTATTTTTTTTCGTATTTTCTCCCTGGGGGTGCAGTCTTTTGGTTCATTTCTGATTACATTGCAAATATACATTCAATTAGTTAAACTGTGATTTGTTTTACTCCTCACTTGCAGTAGGTGTTTTTAAAACTGTATTTTTTTGTGGGAGTCAAATTAAACATTTGTACATTTTAATTGTTGTAACGGTAATCATTTTCTGTTTCATGTTAATTCTGACTTTCTGACCAACAAGACTACATTTAAATCAGGGAGAGTACAGAGTAAGGCTTGATGCAAACAAATGGGAATGTTATAATTGTATGTCTATTTAATACCTCCACTATTAGGAATAGTTATCAGGCTGAAAAGCCAATTCAGGACCAGGTGTACTCCAATTGTCTGTCTGCAGAAAAAAATAAATAAATGTGAATGGGGTTCAAGGTCCTTAGCCGTGAAGGACGTCAAGCAGGGAGGTCCGATGTGTTTTTTCGTTTGAGTGTGTGCCGGTTTTTCGCTGATAAGGAAGGCCGGAGGCGTTTCACCGCCCCCCCTCCCCCCCCGACCTCTTCAGTGTTGTGGCAATAAGAGTTTCGGAAAGAAAAATACATTTGTCTCCTGCTGTGTGTGTGTCAGTCAGATAAGCCCTGACCTCACACATACCTGCAAAAGGTTCCAGCCTGTCTCATCTCTTCAGGTGCACACGTCACACTAAAGACTACTTGTGAGAACCTATACATTAATGAGCCACAAAGGTGACTCACTACCGCCTGCTGAGGTGGTAACTCTCCATGACTCTTTCAACTACACACAGAGAATGATCAGAGGTCTTCCTGCCTCCCATAATAATAATAATAATAATAATAATAATAATAATAATAATAATAATAATAATAATAATAATAATAATAAGCCCAGGTTTCTATCAACATTATTATTTTACTTTTATTTTAATTCATAATTCAACTTTTACCTATATAAAAGCTATTAAGTCTTACAAGGTCCAATTAAAAAGTATCTTGCTGAAGAATAATCAAACACGTGCATGCAGGCACACAAACACACACACACACACACACACACACACACACACACACACACACACAAAACCCTTGCCAAGTCTCTAACTCTCTCTTTATCTCTGACTATCGTCACATCAAAGCAACTGAAAGACTTGTATCTTAGGACAAGGAGATTTAAAAAGGCTCTTCTTGTCAAAAAAGATGGTATTATTTTTTTAAGTTCACACGTGCACACTTGAGCACACCCTTAGTCTCTCCCACACGCAGCCACTCGCTGCACGCGGTGCTCGTTCTTTCGCTCGTCCAAAGCCCTGGACATGCTCCCAGCCTCCAGAGTGCACCTCAGCCAGATGGATCAGGCCACTGGACGTGCACTAGTATTGATTTCACACAACCGGCACCACACGTGTGTAGAAGCCAGAAACTGTGTAACCCCGCACGCATATACAAAGACTCACACAAACGGCTAGGCAGACACTTTAAGTCAACAAGATCTTGTGACATGATAGCCTGCATGTGGCAAGCGTGTCACTCTTTGTCTGTGTGCGTGTGTTCATGGTCTTTTTGTTTTCTCCCATAACCACTCACCGCAGTGGGTTACGATTTCGGTTTAATTAGTGTCACTGAGTTTTAATTTCTAGTGACCACTGAAATAAAACAATACAGATATGGATAGATATCTATATTCAACAATAAGCAATTACCTAAGAGAGCGAGACAGAGCGAGAGAGCTCATGCATACTGGCATTCCTTTGGTTTTCTCAATAGTAAAAAGAGCAGAAATAGAGATTCTTTTTCAACAAAAAAAGTCTTGACAAAACAACATTAGTTCCCAACAAAGTGACCACTGTTGCTTACACTACCGGGAATCTTGAGATCCACATGATGGATCTGATGAGGTTAACATTAGGTTAACAGTAAGATACTTTAAATGTTGGAAGAAGAAGCGTGGATACAGATAAAACACGTACAAACTGGCCTCCAAGGTCACGGTACAGATGCAGAAAATGCTCACTGACGAGCCAACGTGCTTCTCAGAAAATGTCCTGCGAGCAGTTAAAAGTAATTTATAGGTTTTTTGAGTCCCGTAAGTTATGTGTTCGCAGAATAAGACGACGAAGCTTTCAAAGAAAAAGAACAACCTCCCTCCTGGGAAGCTGATACCAGGCACTCAGCCGTGAAACATGCAGCCCAGTGTCTCTGCTGCAGGCCATAGCTCCGGCAACAGGAAGACCCAAAATATCTATAAGCGCCAAGGAATGGCTAAGAGGAAAACAAACGCACAACGCAGCGATCTCGGGCGGCCTATTACGAATCCCAATCTTAATCTCAATCAAAATATATGCCGAGACCTGTGGGTGAACTATAACACCTGAGAGGCCTGGAGAAGAAAAACTACTAGTTGAGTAATAAAGGATGCGCTCGTATCAGCGTTGGCTTGTGCCTAGGTTCGTTCGGTCTCCTAACCGAGCCAAAAAGAAAAAACGCGGAGAGGTGGGTTAAAAAAAAAAGAAGAAGAAGTTGTAACGAAAAAGAGGAAGACAGACGTGCGCGGTCAATTTTGATCCATTTTAGTTTAACCCACATTTACCCAACATAACCATATTTAAATGTTTATTTAAATCATAGTTGCCTCATCCTATCCAAATATTTTAGTCTGGATTTTATTCAACAAAACAAAAACACTGTTGCCTTGAGCATGTCGAGACCAAAAATGAACATTTTAGTCATACTTCAGCAAACTATTTAAAAATAATAATAATAATAAAATGTCGTCGACCTGATTTGGAACACTTAAGGCCGAAAAAGATCCAGTCCTAACCATTGCATAAGGACTCTCTGTTTGGCCTTGGCGGGAGGGTGGCACCAGATAGCAAATGGCTGACAGTCATAATAATGGGAGCTCAGCATTGTGATTGCGCTCCTCCCACAGAGTCGACTTGAGCCGTATTTACATTTTGCATTAACTATTTACTGCCAACCATGTCTCTGTGTGTCTTTGTCACAAAATATAGCCTGAAGGGGGGGAGGGTCATGGGATTCACTCACAAAGCAACACTACAACCCTCTCGTCTTCATAGAATACATATTTTACCGTGGTAAAAACTGCGGTTTCATAGAAAATGGATGGGTACGCACGTTTTTGACACGTGCACATCCAAAAAAAAATAAAAAATTCAGTCAATTAAACTGTCAATTTGTTATGCGGTAGGGGAGAAAATTGAAGGACAGAGAAACAGGAAAAAAAAGGAGACAGAAGATTTGTCCATTTGTCTGCGTTGGCTGTTGAACTACACGAGGCGGGAGAAATCTATTGATTGCTGGATCTCATGCGCAAAATTATTTCACCGGGCAAAATCAAAAGACACAAATTCATACATGGCAGCCGGATCGGCATATAATTCATCGGAGAAAAGAGTGTCGACATGTTCAGCTGGACTGTGCTGCCCGGAACAAGGAGCACATTCATCATCGTCCAGATGGAAGTGGATCCATACACATCATGTAATGCTCTTCCATTGGAACTAAAATAAGAGGTTATCATCTGGAAACAGCAATAACATGCTTATGTATACTGTACCACTGCATACATAAACACGTTTAGTTTTTAAATCCTACAATAATATCTTGAGATTCAGGGCAGAAATGGGGCCCAAACTCGTTTTCATATAAATCCCTTCATTGCATACTATGGTACGTTCACCATCCCCTACAGCGCTGCCATTATTAATCATGCACCAATTCAGATGCAGATTATCTTCTCGCAAAGTAAAATACTAAGTTCACATCATTTCTCATCTCTCGCGCCAGGTCAGAGGTCAAAGCCATGCATTTTCTACAATGTTACAATGTTACAATGTACAATTGGTGGACTTTTGTGGGATTAACCACTATTTAATCCTAGTCGCGAAGCTAGTCTACACTGCAATAGCCTGAGCATGCATGCGCAGTCATAACACACGGCTTAGTTTTCATAACATTCACTGCTACCGATGAGAGCCCAATGAGCGCGTGAGGGTCTGCTCGGGCGCTCACGGGCACCAAAATGCAACAGACCCCAGTCAACGACCTGCCTTACCTCTCTTTGAGGAAGTCCACCACTCTCTTGAAGTCATCGATGCAGTACTCTCTCTTCATGTCCATCAGTACACTGTCTGAGGCCGACTGCACGGGAACATGGAGGAAGGCGTAGACGCGTGGATGGTTCAATATTTTCGCCATCTCCTATTGCGATAAATAGAGAGAGAGAGAGAGAGAGAGAGAGGAGAAAAAGGTAAGCAAGCACATTTATACATGCAGAAAAAGGCAGGAGGGACAACACCGCTGACCTCCATGTCTATTGAATGATAGGTACGCGGGCGTTATAGTCCAGACTATGAACTAAATATATAACCCATTCAGCCCCTCTACCGCCACGCATAATGATTCATGATAATGAAGCCGAGGTCTCCGTTTATCAATCCATTATCCATACTTCACCCTGGACAGGTAGAGCAACAAAGAGACACACAACCATTCACACTCACATTCGCATCTATGGTCCAATTGAGCATCAATAGCCTGTGGGAGCTATGGCGCAGCCACACAAAAAGACCAGCTCAACCGACGTTATATAAAGAAACGTGTTGTTGTCAGGCACAGTCTCACTACCATAGCACTACAAAGCACACACACACACACCCACCCATATATATATATATATATATGTCTCAATGTTGAACAGGAAATATTTGATAATCTTCTTGGAAAAAGTGTGCATTTGTGGTACTGTCAATTGATTATTAGCAAAAAGCCTATCAAAGATAGTGGCTATGAGAGAATAAAGGGTACGTGTCTCAGGGCAAATGAAAAAAGGGCAAATGGCTCCAGTAAATGACGGAGTTTGGCCTCTTTCTGCTCTCTTTACACCCTTGGACCTTGACAGAAAAGGCATTTCAGACAATTCATTGTGTACATGCAATACCAGGTCCAAAGTCTGAATAGCCAAGGCTGCTCCTGCAGGAGTTCTTTATGGCTGAAAAAAGCTCTGGTCAGAATGGTGAGGAGAATAAAGAAGTAGTTAGTGCATAATTAACTCAGTCAGGATTTCTGCCCACGAGCTACCATTATGTTTTCTCTTAAGGTATAATTGATGCTTGAGGAACAGTACATGTTGGCCATAATCCGTTTTCTACAATTGAGAACTGCTCATATCAAAAGACACAATTTACTATACATGTTCTCATCGGGAAGAATAACTTCAAATACTTCAATTCTCAATTTCAAAGTAAATTGCCATTCACTCTATCATAGTGAGCAATAAAAACAAATGTTTTCCAGTCAAGGTCATCGTGGCCCCAAAAAACTATCCATCTATAGTATGTATTTTCAAATGTATTTTATTTCTACAGAAATGTAAAACACTTAGTGATTACATACGTCTCCACGGGTGGTGAAGACAAGCCGTCTCCAGAGGCAACGCAGAAACTTTCTCTCTACCTCCCACACTTTTATCACAAACAACTGCAAAGCGTGACACTCACACGTTCTTAATACACCATATTAACTGTCGAGTTCTGGCAGGTTTTTCTTTTCTTTTTTTTTTTTTTCGTTCTTTTATTTCCCACCGCAAAAGAAGTGGAGAGAGTACAGATGTCAGATTTCTCTGATGGACATAATCAGGATGCAATCATTAGAATGCTAATCACCCCGGGGGAGAGGGAGAGAGGGAGGGAGGGAGAGAGTGAGAGAGAGAGAGAGAGAGAGAGAGAGAGAGAGAGAGAGAGAGAGAGAGAGAGAGAGAGAGAGAGAGAGAGAGAGAGAGAGAGAGAGAGGGGAGTAAGAAATGATTTAATGATTTTCTACAAGAATGTGCTGATTGCAGTCCGTCTTCTCAATTAAGATCTCTTGTGTAAGGTTCCCCACTTCATACAAAGACACAAAAGCAGACACGTGCACGCACGCGCACTCACGCGCAGACACACACACAGACAGACAGACACGGCTCAGTTGCAGCACCACAGGGGGTTGACCACTGGAAGCCCTCAAATTAGAAAAAAATAATTTGGTTGGAAAATGGAGCTTGATTGGTGTCGGGAATCGGCTGGCTTAATGTGTGCGTGTGCGTGTGCGTGCGTGTGTGTGTGTGGGAGAGAGAGAGCAGGGGTATGAAAAAAAAAAAAAAAAGGTTTAAAGAAACATGCATTTATGTGGGTTTTAAAAGTAACGAGGTCGCTTTGGAAGTTGCCATCGTGACAATCATCGTCTGGGTTGCTCCGTATAGACCCTTTCGCAGGTATATTTTAACATTCTGGGGGTCCGCAAACACGTTGAAGCACTTAATAGACAATTAATCATCCCAAATAATAAACCCGCGTACACGGCGACGATCTGCGTGATGCATCAGTCTTTTTCCCTGGGTGCAACTTTGAAAGAATAACTGAAGAGCAACTCTTTTGCCTCCCTCTCCTTTGAGCCACATGTGCGCGCTCCAAACATTGCCGCCTGCAATTGTCCGTTTACGGAACGCAGATGTGAAATCTCTGCGTCGCTTATTAATGTATCTGTGAGTCTTTGAGCGAGGTCTGTCTCTGTGTCTTTATGTACTTTTTTCAAACCGGAACAAAATTCAATACGGCGCCTCGGCCTCGTCAGCTCCGGAGACGACGATTACTTCCCCGACGACCGCGCCCCTGCCCACAGATTGCGCGCGTCTGTTTGTGTGCGTACGTAAAACACCTCGTGTGTGTGTGTGTGTGTTGCGAGGTTGAACGGGACGAGCAGGACACTGCTGATGACAACCGGGGATTCATCTATAAGGGGAGGACTTTTCATTCACGCGAGCCATTTATCACGCGTGTGCGCCCGCCTGACAGTGGCGTCCCATCCGCCCCGTGATTAAACAGCACCGTTGATGTGAATCTCTCTCGTTACCGCTCCCCGTGGAGTCCAGGCCCCTTTGATGTTTGACTGCTGCCGACAGACAGTTTAGCGAGTCTGGAGTGAAATTGATGCTGTGACGGGAGAGATATTGCTCAACGGGGCCCAGTGGCAAAATTAAAGTGTTGCTTTAATGGCTTCGCTGGTGGGTGAACGTACCCATCGCGAAAGCAACGTTCAAGGGGCCTAAACAACCAACTGTTTTATTTTTTATTTTTTTAATAATATTTTTTATTTATTTTGTTCTTCTCCCCCCCCCCCCCCCCCCCCATCAGGCCTGACAGTGTTTCAAGCAGTGTAATATTAGTTCTCACTCTCGCTTGCCACTTTGTTCCTTCTCCCCCATTGGGGCGTATCTCCCTCATTCACGCAAACAGATACACAATCCTTTCATCTTTGGCTGATCAGCGCAGATACACACATTTACCAGACTCATAACTGGCTTAGCTCAAAGGATCTGATATCCACCAACCCGTCAAATCAGATAGGGCTAAAAAAAAAAACCTACAGTATGGTATGGGGGGGGGGGGGGGGGGGGGTTTTTTTTTGTGTTTTTTTGTGGGTTTTTTTTGGCGTCCCAA
>JAFBJU010000541.1:326250-381848 GCA_016785305.1 Colistium nudipinnis | reverse complement strand
TTCCCCCCCCCCCCCCATCAGGCCTGACAGTGTTTCAAGCAGTGTAATATTATTTCTCACTCTCGCTTGCCACTTTGTTCCTTCTCCCCCATTGGGGCGTATCTCCCTCATTCACGCAAACAGATACACAATCCTTTCATCTTTGGCTGATCAGCGCAGATAGACACATTTACCAGACTCATAACTGGCTTAGCTCAAAGGATCTGATATCCACCAACTCGTCAAATCAGATAGGGCTAAAAAAAAAACCTACAGTATGGGGGGGGGAGTAGATCATTTCTTGTGTTTTTTTGGTGGTTTTTTTTAGCAGCCTCAAAGAGGGACAGCACCTTTTCACTCTATACACTACAGCAATTTCAGATGCCTGCATACCATACATAATTTCAAGTTATAGAGAAAAAAGATAGACAAAAAATTGCAATAGTGCATGTACTACTACATACTGCAGTTCCAATTGTAATATCATATGGCACAGGCATTGTCACGTTAGAATTTAAAATTGAATGAGAAAATATTGGCGACTGCGATGTAAAGACACCAAAAAAAAACAAAAACACCTTGATTTCCCTACTGACAACACACAGACGCACGGTTCTGGTCTGGTTCAAGCGAAATCGCGAAAGCAAACACAGAGTAGGCAGAACCCGACTGCAGCCACGCAAACTCACACAAACCCTCAACCAACCCACACACAATACACGTAGTATTAACAGGGCTCACCCGGGGGAGTCTGGAGAGAAAAAGATTCAACAACCCGTTCCCAGGATAATAAGTCAGGTCCCCCCATGTGTGTGTGTGTGTGTGTGTTCACCGACACACACAAGCACACACTCGGTGGGAACTGTATTCAGCGGGAGAAAGAGCTCTCTGCGGTATTAAACATTTCAAAACACCCCAGGCTGCAGCAGATTTTCCCTGGAGGGCCAAACGGGCCTGCACCTCACACGCTGCAGATGCACCGCACAGTAAAAAGGGAAATTAAGCGTACGCGTAGCATCTGACACCTGACTGTGTTGTGTTGTTAGACTGTGTTGTCGATTGAACCCATCAAGACCAAAATAGATGTACCACTATGAGGAGGAATATTTCATACGTAGGGGCAAAACACACAGACATCCGCGCAACAAAGTGGCCGGCCGACAGAGCACCGCCGCAATTCCGAAACTTTCAACGGGCGACTACGGGAGCGCTCAGCCGCTCAAAACACTAAACGAACCACAGTAATTCGGGATATATAATTCCCCCGCATTAAGCCAGGAGTCATAATTTAGAGTCACGTCAGAATGACTCCAATGACGCCGGTCGCTCACACAATGCTACATTAGGCCTCTAATGTGAAGAGGCTCCCAAAGGCTTCATTAAAATGAAAAAGGTCTGAGAGGGTGTGTCCGTACAGCTGTGTGCACATCTGAGTGTGAAGGTGAGAGAGGGAGCGGGATTACGTGTGTGTGTGTGTGTGTGACTGTCCTGGTATGAAAAATATCCGCTGATTCAGAAGATGGGAGTTTTCACTTCATTGTGGGTACGTGGTAGTTTGTCAAACTCGCCAAAGCCCTGCGGGGTTCCAGAGCCCTGGGAATACACTTACACATCTCAGTGTCTCTGAAAACGCATAATAGAACATATAAAATGCATGTGTTTTATTTAATAATACCTTATTGAGAATGCATCGCCACAGGAGGAGCAAACTATTAATTTACTATTTATTCATTCGTTTTTGTAAAATAGCAGTTTAAGGTTATTTATGGTCTTCAATGCTGGACGAAGACCAACTTTGGAAAAAAAAAAGGAGGGATGTACACATCTGTGTCTCTGACTGATCCTACACGATCCTATGGCGGAATGAATCGCTTCGGGTGATAAAAGCCGAGGATAATGTAAAGTGAAACCGCTCCATGATTGCGACACCGCAGTCGCTCCATCACAGCATCGCAGAGATAACTGCGGAGAGTGTGAATGGCATATCTGATGCATCTCGAGTAAAAAGTTGGAGGAGCCCTGTGACGGGTGTTTAATGGACAACCGCCACTTCATTCATCTCAGCCCGGGCGACTCCTTCGTGCGAGGAGGCTACTGTCACACTTCATTTACCGAGTCAGCTAGATTCATGCGCACACAAAGGATCCCACCCGCGCACGCACGCACGCACAGCAATCTGTGCCCACGCACGGCTTATTTAATCAGATGACCTAATGCACTTTTGACAGCTACTTAGTCATTTATTAACAGGCGACGGATGGAGCGATGGTTGGACAGGTTGTATAAAAAAAAAAAAAAAAAAAAGCTGAGCCCGAAAACACGGCACGCAAGTGTGAGGAGAAAAATGGCAGCATAGCGAGGAACAAAGAAGTAGCATCGGTAAAGACTTTTTTGGTGACAAGCACGCCACTCAAAAAGGAACCACTGAAGGCACAATGCAATCAACAAAAATGTCAGAGACAAGTGGCCAATGAGAGGCGATTTCGGCCTTTAACTGCTCCAATCAGCAAATGGCCATGCCAGGCTGTTCACGTCTGTCAGGAAGAAAAAAAACAGGCTGCACACTGGGAGAAAGTGCGCGTTCCTACGTGACGGAGGGAGACGGTGATTTTGAGTGACTATGTGTGAGAGAGGATCATCTTTTAGGGGGGGAAGTAGAGATGTCGCTTGGCCTTTGCAGCCGCAATTACAGCCATTTGGTATGAAGCGGTTACATAAGCGCCCGGTGTCCTTCAAAAGGAAAAAAGACAGCGGGATATAATTTGGCCTTTAGTGAAGACGATGGTTAAATCTACTTCTGCGATTCGGCCTTCATCATCGTTCCGCCACTGACATCACTGCGATAACCACCGCCATGAAATGAATCGGAGAGGAGAGACAGAAAGGGAAAGAGGAGGCAAAATGAAAAAATGAGGACTAATTAAGGAGGAAAATATACAAGTGTGTATGTATATATATATATATATATATATATATAGGTGTGTGTGTGTGTGTGTGTGTGTATATATATAAAAGACAAGTATATATAAAGAGAATATAAAATATTTCCGCTTGTCTGTCTGTTCTCTTGCCCGGTGTCCTTCAAAAGGAAAAAAGACAGCGGGATATAATTTGGCCTTTAGTGAAGACGATGGTTAAATCTACTTCTGCGATTCGGCCTTCATCATCGTTCCGCCACTGACATCACTGCGATAACCACCGCCATGAAATGAATCGGAGAGGAGAGACAGAAAGGGAAAGAGGAGGCACAATGAAAAAATTAGGATTAATTAAGGAGGAAAATATACAAGTGTGTATGTATATATATATATAGGTGTGTGTGTGTGTGTGTGTATATATATAAAAGACAAGTATATATAAAGAGAATATAAAATATTTCCGCTTGTTTGTCTGTTCTCTTGTATCCGCTGTCAGGATATAGAAAGTAGGAATAGAAGGCAGAGAGAAATTGGGGAGGGGGAGGAGGAGGAAGAAGAAGAAGAAGAAGAGGAGGAGGAGGAGGAGGAGGAGGAAGATGTGAAGAAGGACTCCCAGGGATGAGGAGAAAGGGTAAATGGAGTACAGGAGCAACCAAAGACAATGATAAGTTAAAGAGGAACCCTCTTATCTGTCCTTATGTAGGTTAATTGACTGAGGAATTCATGCAAAAAAAAATTAAAAATTATATAATTCAATTCAAAATATGGAGGGTAACAATAAAAGGTCCACTAGCATATGAGATGATTCTCAACATAGACACACACACACAAACTAAGCTAGTGTGTCGTCCCAGTATATTTCTAATTATCAGTTAATTGTTATTCCCTATCATTAGGAGGGTGGTGTTTTAATTGTAATGTAGCCGAGCAGAAAGCCTACCTATACATGTGGGGGACAATTAGCCACCTCCATTAACCCCTGGTTAATTACAACCTCCATTGCTGCTTCCCACAGCACTTTTCTTACTCCTTTTTACCCCTCATCTCTATCCCCGGGCCTTCATCCCCATTTCTCCTCATTTACTTTCATTCATCTATTATCTACGATCTTCCCTGATTGCCAGATCAAGAAGTATATCTGTTGTCAAGTTAAGTGACTTTTTCGTTTTCTTTTTACTATTTTTTCAGAAAAGTTTTGTTTAATTCTACTTTTCTGGGTTACCATATTACCACGTCCACCCTCCTTCTCCTACCTTTTCCTCATCTACACATCCAAATGAATTTCCTCGGGGGTGACACCGAGGGCTTTGCTGCAAAGTTGACACATTTGCAGTAGCATGTGATGTCAAATGAATGACAAACGTTTTATACCACAAATATGTTTAATCTTTAATAGAACCAGAGTGAGGTTCTTTATAATCTCCAGTATGTGAAAAAATAATAAGAATTGTTTCTTACAGCAAAGTGCTTACCTCACTGCTTTTATCGCTGTAAAGTCAGTTTTCATGTACCCCTACTCTTACACTGATTCCTATTCTGTCGACAGTAAAATGCGAAATAGTTTAGATTCTTTTTTTCCAGCTTAGATTTGATTAAATCTTGTAATGACACGTAACGATAGTTGATTTTCTTTGAAATAAAATAATAAAAAAATCTTCCTAGTATTACCCATGGCTTTCTGGGAAATGACACAAAATTCAAAGCAAAATTCCCGGTTCCGTTCTCACACACCCCAGAGCCCCTTACACCACAGCCATGATAGATTATTCCCAGTGTCAGAAAAGGCATATCTGCATGGAGAAAAAAACATGCCCTGGCACAAACTGCATCCCTCTGTCTGGATTCTGTTCATTTTGACAACAATGGCCTTCGGACTCACCAGACCTTTAATTAAGCATGTAATTAGCCCCATAATTTGACCAAATGAAGGGAATGTCTCTGAAGATACGCCATCTGCAACCAACGCACCCATTTGGTTCCTTGCCTCTCCTCTTTCTAACTCACTGTCTGACAGCTGGAAGCACACATGCCTAATATCAATGGGTGCCAGCGGGGGAATGGGGATGGTGTGATAAAAATGTGGTTCCAAAGAAAATGAAATAAACAAAGATTTTAAGAGAAAGGACGGCAATAGAGGATATTGAAATGATAGAATGGGCATTTCTGACGGACGGGGGCCCGACGAGCAACAACAGCACCGAGATGGGCCGAGAGACAGAGGAGGGATAACAATGTCCATTGTTCCATTAGGGAGGACATTAATGACTGATAAAATGAGGTTGCTAAGGAGGACACAATGGTCCCTAATTGACTCATTACTAAGAGAAGAGAATGGACTCGGCTAATGAATGGCGGATGAGCGCCGCAGCCTAACTGCTCGGTAAGCAAAAAAGACATTTAAGTTTATTAAATCTACCAAAGCGATCGTATTCGTTCCCAGTAAGGGATAGCCGGGTTTTAAATCGAGGCAGAGGAGAAGAGGAAAAAAAAAAACTGTGCGGGTGCATTCGCGTGTGCGCGGCGTGCGTACCTCGAGGTGTTCCAGGATGTACGGTGGGTTGGTCATGCCCAGCCGCAGCATGGCTCCTTCAGGAATCACCTCCACCAGTCTCCACAGCAACGTGGGCAGGTCTGTTGCGATGTCTCTGCCGTAAGCTCCCGTGTCCTCACTGGTCAGCCAGATCTCACACACTCCCTCTGGACAGAGACACGGAAAAAACACACACACACACACACACACACACACACCAAAATCAACGATAGACAAATAGACTCACGTAGATTGCTTCCGTGACAACATTAAGATAAGATAAGATAAGGTAAGATAATCCTTTGCTGTCCCACAGTGGAGAAATTTGCAGTGTTGCAGCAGCAGAGGTAAAAAGTATACAAACATAAAAAACACAGGTTTAGAGCACAGAAAACTGCACAAGTAGAACAAAGTACTGAATATGCAATACAGTATATCTATACAATGACCTGAGTAAACGCAGTGGAAATAGGGCTGTATGTAAGAGAGATACTCTGATAATAAAAAAGAGAGCACATGAGATGTAATAATAAGTGTCCAATTAACAGGGTCATTCTAACTTTCAGTGTTCATACAAAAAGTGTTTCTTAAAAAAGGTTGCCGACCGAAATGTCCATATCTTAAAATTCATTCCATTTCAACCGCCTGAGCCCAAGTGCTTTCTGCAGTCGGACTTTGGACGATTCGCATCATTTGTCAGAATCAGTTTTATTGCCAAGCAGTTTTTCATGACCAAGCGCAAGCTACAAACTTACCCTAATATTAGGTATCAAAGCAGCTCCTTTCATCATATAATTATTATATTCTCTTCTCATCAATGCCCAAATACGCCAAGCCTTAAGCGGAGCCCAGTTAATGTCGGTCACTGATGGGTATTAAAAATACCCGCCTTATGAAAACACCTTCCAGGAAAGTGAAGGTCACACACGGCGATAGGGGACCATATACTGCCTTCATGCCAAATTAGAGAAACACTCACTGCTACAGCTTAATGATCTCACTATCATTTGGTCTGGAAATGGGCGAGTGTCTGCTTCAGCTATGCTTTAAGACATCAAATCAAGAAGGCACACACAAATACATTTGCACTTGCAGAGGCTCATGTACAAACACACACACACACACACACACACACACACAGTCCAATTAGCCAAACACCATCTTTACTCTTTGAATGACCACATGCATCTTTCTGTCTGTCTCTGCACAGCTAATGGTAATGTGTGTGTGTGTGTGTGTGTGTGTGTGTGTGTGTGTGTGTGTGTGTTGCACTTGCAGAGGCTCATGTACAAACACACACACACACACACACACACACACACAGTCCAATTAGCCAAACACCATCTTTACTCTTTGAATGACCACATGCATCTTTCTGTCTGTCTCTGCACAGCTAATGGTAATGCGTGTGTGTGTGTGTGTGTGTGTGTGTGTGTGTGTGTGTGTGTGTGTGTTCAATGGCATGCATGGGCCAGAGAGATTAAAAATGATGACAGTATAATTGTCCGGAGTGAAACAGTCTCCAAAGCTCATCATCATTGACATTAGGATGCACTAATGATTTCTGGAGCCAGCCACGTCAGAAAGATCTATCAATCACATATGATCAGATCTAAAGGCAAATGCACACTTTAATGCTTTCAGGGTAGGATGTTCATTAACTTCCGTATGCGGTTAATTTCATCTTCGTCCAATACTCAATAATAGCCTAGTTTATCAAATGTTCTTTATCAGTTGTTAAATCATCCTGTTCATTTTCCTTAGAGCAGATTCTGACTCCACAAAGTCTGTTGGCTTCTTTCTCCGATAACGACATTACAGCAAAGAGTAGTGGGCTGGAAATGTTTGATGAGAAACACTGTCCTAATTGGAACACCTGGAGGTCAAGCTCGACATCTTATCAGCTGCCATGGATTGGTATTGAACGAGTGTCTCAATTTTGCAACAATAATGCCGCGGCTGATGCGCTGATCTTTCTTTTCCCATGATACGCAACACAATTTTCAACATTTTTCATTTTTATTTTTTGCCTCAATTTTGGCTCAATAACACCGAGCCCCTCTGCCAAGGTCTGCCGAGGTCCGACTGTGGCCTGCGTCACCTGCATCCTCAGAGCGTAGTCATTCCTGCAACCCGTCAAGCCAGCTGCGTGCGTTTCTACGTCACATCTCCGTCCCAACAAGACCACTGGCCAAGTCCGTCTAACAATACGAGGTCAGGCCTACATTCGATTGTCCTCGGAGCATCCAAAACAACATTGGCGCTCACACGACACTGCTGAGGGAGCAACCTTGTGTATCGTATGCTACGGCATACCTCTTTGGATTAGTGTGTAGTTTGTATTTTGAACAGGGCTGTGGAAACCAGTCAAGGCCGCGGCCACACACTGACCTCCCACTGAGCTCTATAACCCAGCCAGTAATCCCCCCCCCCTCTCTGGCTTGTGCCACAGTGCCCTTTGTATTCTGGTGTGCCAATGGTATTATTGTTGGCCAAAGACGCGGACATAGTGAGCGTCACAGCAGGAAGCGTTAGCCTGTTCTCCCCTTTCTATCTGTTCTGATATAAAGTGCAGCTGCTTCCTCTGCTTTTAGGTATGAGTGGAGTGGAGAGAGGTCACAGCGATCCGCAATCTAACGTGTGCATGTAACAAAGAACTCATCAGCAGGTGTGTTACACAGGAAAATGTGGAAATGTTATAAATCATGTATTACCCGTGTGGATTGCACTCCAAATATCAACCTAACCTTTTTTTCCAATATCACTGTGCGATGTCAGAGCAGTAAAAACAACAAGGGTGGGGGCCAGGCACTTTTCCTGAAAGCTATTAAAATGCACTTAAATCTGACATGGCAGTGAAAAGATACAACAAACGGAGCGAACTACGTTTAAGTTGAAAACGAAGTGGGTCCAGTCTTGTTTGGGGTTAGACTCTCAGAGCTGGGATTATAGATAGGTAGACACAGATGTGTGTGTGTGCATGTGTGCGTGTGCATATGTGTGTGTGTGTGTGTGTATGTGGGGGGGGGTGCCTAAGCTGCTTTTGTCTTTGTCCAAGACTAACACCATCAGCATGCCTGGCAAATGTCGAACCCATATCAAACAATCATCACTCAGAGTCTGCCAAATCCTTGTTTTCAAAAAAAAGAAAGCCTTATAACATGAACCGCTGGTTTCTGTGCGGTTTTGTTTAAATCGATACAGATCAATGTCTGGGTTTACACATTTACATATGCCAATGGTACTGCATTGGGACCTTCATTTTCTATTTAATATTCACATGTGGAAAATAAAAACAGTAAAAACACAAAGAATCCAACACAGAACAAGGAAATGTAAAGAAAACCCACAGAAATGGCCTGGGATTTTACAGGAAAAAGTATTTATCTTTTTCACAACAACGGAAAATAACTATTTTGTTTGATATAGTTTTTGTTTGGGGAAAAAAGATAAAAAAAAAAACAACAAAAACAAAAACAAAACTGCTCTATCAAAAATTGTTACTACTGTCCTGCAGCTAAAGCTGGCTGGCCGATGGGCTGTGGAAAAGCGTCACAGCCCATCTGTCTTGTTTGGTGTCCTTAGATGTTTGAATAATATTCTGACATGAAAACACACAATGGTTGGTCTTCATTTAATTCTACAAAAAAGATTCCGAATGATGCACGCGAAACTCAGGGCGGCAATAATTTGGACGAGGCCCGTACATGACTTTCCTGTTTACAAATGGCCCCCGTGGGATGGGAAGAGTGGGCGGAGAAGGAGCTTTGAAGCGGCTGCTTTGAAGAAGTGCGACAGAACCAATTGATTCAGGTGATTGCGAAGCTTCAGTAAAAGCCAGGCCGCAGCGGTAAAAGGGTCCTCAATCAGAAATGGGAGACACAACTAGCGCAACCTGACCACACATTTTCACGTCTTGCTTGTTACTCTTAGTTACTACTTAATGCCAGATCTGATTCCTTTAACTGTTTTTTTTTTAGATTTGTTTGTGACAGTCATTTCAGCACCGCTCAGCAACAAAACATTATTTCCAAACGGTAACAGTAACAGCATTACCAGCCAATCATATTGTGTTTCCAGTCAAGCGGACACCCTTTTGTGGATGTACAATGGAAACCAATGGAAAATAGACAAACATGGGCAGACAGTAAACATTTTATAAACTGGAAAAAGAGCGTCATCCTCGTTACCGATGCTCTGAAATGCAAAAAAACATTTGATCGCATTGGTCTCCTGGCCAAGTCTAACGTGTTTGCTTTGGTGGCTGCATGTTCTCTCTCTTTTTTTTTTTTTTTTTTTAATTACACAGGGGCAGTGGTTACACTGTTTTCATGCAGGCTCCTAGGAGCCACGTCACAGGACTCCAGCATGTACCGGAAAAATACGCAACTATGTGGACACTTTAGTGCATGTTTACAGACGCGCGGGTTCCCGTGTGTCGTATAAAAGGCCTTTTTCAAAATGCGCCGGTCAGTGGGGGCCGGTTGCTTGGCCTGCGATATCCAGCCAGCAGCGTGATCCACACAACTTCCCACTCGACGCGGTCTCATTTGATCGCGGAGTACAAACATGTGTATTGATTTTCTTTGTACACTCAGCAATTAACCTAATCTGAATTAGGACTGTGAAAGGAAACCAGACCAAAAAGGAAACCCACGCAGACACCGAACAGAAGACCTATTAGTCGTCCCTATTAGCTTCAGACATGAGCTTGAACATGCCGGTAACGGTTGGGAGGCTTTTTTTTTTTTTTTTTTTTTTTTTTTTTTTAAATCAGGACAATATTAATCCGGCTACACTACACCTATGCTTTCTCCCAAATTTGAAATTTTAATGTAAACCTAACCCCGAATCAATGTTTGCCAACGGACCAGTTTGGGCTCCTACGCCGGACCAGACGAGGCTCAAATGGAAAACAACCCAACTGTAAGACAGCACGACAACCATCGAGCAGCAGCTTAAAGTGATGAGCAGGGTCACTGTATGTTTGTGGGATTTTTTTATTTTTTTATTTTTAACTGTGCAGATTCAGACGGCGAATAGAAACGTGGGACGCTGTCGTGTCCCTACCCTACATGTACGAGTTCAGTATTCCTACTCATCTTAATCTCTTTGGCATGATATACATTTTGATTGGCTGCCACGGGCTATAATGTTTAACAGATTATAGATTAGATGCACATAAAGATGATCCTATTAAACTGCATTAAAAACCTATTTACCGTTACACAAGTCGGCACACGGTTAAGCGCGTTACAGAGCATCCATGGCGAAAGAGCGAGATCCAGTGCACGTGTTTGTTTTTTTTTGCCATTCTATACCTCAACCAATGTCAACATTTCTGAAATTTCTCCAAGACTTAAATATTTGGGTCGCTTGTTGTTCATGTTGCGGTGACCTACACCTCGAAAAACAAAAGAAAAGGCGTTCACTCGCACACCCCCTCTTGCGTCACAGCACCCTAATGTAAACAACACACATGGCTACGTGTTGCTCTGTGTCGTGGAAAATAAGGCTTTCGTGCAGTATAATAGGATCATCTTTTTCTGCATATATCCCGTAATCTAGTAGACATCACCGCCAGTGCGACCAATCGGGATATCGCGCGTATTATTTACACAAATATCATTTGCGAAAAACTTGGGGTATATTTTCTCTCAGACTCGACACAGGTCAAGTAAGAGTTTCCTCACCCTGGCTTTACACTTCATTGATTGAATGATTAAAAGATTTCATAACACGCTTCAGACTGCAATGGCCTTTCACGCGGTTATGCTTTGTGTTATTTGTCAATACACTACGACGAAGCGCGCATTAGGTTGCACGGTTTCAAGTGTAAATAGTTCCTTGAGGTAACGGTTAATGAGGGAGAGTACGAATATGCGCAAACACGCTCCAACCCACACCCCGCAGAGCGAGATGTGTGCACACAGGCACATGGATCGATACGTTTTTGCTCATTTAGAGTTTGTACGTGCCAAGGAATTCACACTGAGATCACAAAGTGAAACTTCGAACTAAAAGACACAGGGAGAGAGAATACCACGTAAAGATGTGTTCTCGCACACATTTTTAGCAGCTCACATTCACCATAGTTTGCCACATTCTTCCTGATCTGAAGCCAAAAACAACGTTGGAATATTGAATATGGAATATTGTCCGCACCTCCATGATTACGTTACTGACATTAGCTGACGTCAAAGAGTGATGTTATCGTGTCAAATATGACTTCAAACTTCTTCAAAGATTCGCACTGTTTTGCTTACGCTTTACGTTCTAAATCTCTCGCACAAATTCTTAAAACTACGGTAATCTTTGGTTCACAGGCATGTGGGAAATTAACATTTTCACACACACACACACAAGTATCTACATATTAAAACACACACACACACACACACACACACACACACACACACACACACACACACGCAGGCCCTCCTTCAAACACAAGCGCACACACATTCCCACAAAGTCACACACGATAACGCGCACATAAACAACACACACACAGTTTAATTGCAGTAATTAAGCAGCTTAATTTAGAGCAATAACTGTTGATGCAGTGTGTGGGTGTCTTGGCAGGTAGCATCCTCGTCAAGGATTACCGCAACACACACACACGTGCAAATATTCTCTCTCGGGCATGATTACACCAAATGCATACATGTGTGCCCTGCACATTAACGTGTACATGTTGCACATGCACGTGTATGCGTGCAGGCACACGCGTGGACGTGCATGCATATGCATGGCGTTAATGAACAGCCTACACAATCCCTCAAACAACAAGAAGTCAGCTTTAACCTACTTTCACATAGTTTCTGAACTACAGGACCGGCTGTGCATGAGGTAGAAGAATGTCTCCATACATCAAAGCTTTTATGTCCGTGTGTGTGTGTGTGTGTGTGTGTGTGTGTGTGTGCTCACCCAATATATATGTGGTACATCGGAAAAATGCCATCGTATAGTGTATATGGGTCAGACATACTGTTTGGAGATATCAAACGTAATTGGCAGAGGGGAATCCACGTACTCACTCACTCACTTTCTCTCTCTCTCTCTCTCTCTCACTGTGTGTAAAGTAGGTGTGTGTGTCTGCGGGCTTCTGTTTATATAAATGTATAGTGAGTAATTGGGAGAGAGGGGAAGATGCAATGATAATAGCAGAAGTTACTTGCCCTCTTTTATCTTTGCGCGTACGTGTTTGTGTGTTTGTGTGTGTACGTGTGAGACTCTGTGTGTCTTCTTATGAAGCTACCGCTGCGGAGTCTGCGGGGACCGCGGAGAGAGAGGCCTTTATCTGCCCATAGCCTTGCAGGTCATTGATAACTTCCAGCGAACTCGGGGGGGCCGGAGCTATAACTAATGGATGGGAAAGATGGAGGAGGGGATGGCCATTGATTGTTTATTGATGTCGGTGATAAACTCTTCCACTGGAAGCAGCAGCTTTTCAAAGCGTTATATTTTTCCTGCCCGAGGCAAATCACACGCACACACACGCACGCGCACAAACTCACGCGCGCACATAGACGCGTTAAAATACTTACCAGCGCAATAGCATTTTAAAAAGGGTGTTTTCATATCTTGGCTGCCGTCTCACCCGGCGCATCCAGCCATTGCTACCCTGAACATTCTGAAAAGGTCTGCGTATTTGATAGGTGGATAAATGGCAGGAACGATATTCTTAGTTCACCAACTCGAAGGTTTTATTTCGCTTCGAATTTGAGAGCGGGCGGGGAAACGTGCCGGCCATTCCCAACATGTGAGTCAGCTTTTACAGAGCCACATCCCAAACACAGACCGAAAAAGAACCAAAAGAACAAACAAGCGAGCGGTGGAGATAACGACGAACAAACAGGAGATAATGATGAATGCGGGAGATGGCCTGAGAACTCTTTTCAGGGAGGGATTTCAGTTTTTTTTTTTTTAGCAGAGAGACTTTCAGTTTTCAGTCAGGTCAGCAATCGACAGGCCCTTTTTTTCTTCTGCTCTCATTAAGAAAAGCTCTCATTAGTGTCCCTTAACGAGCAACAAATGCAATTAAACAGGACGGCAAAAAAAAAAGAAAAAGGCGGCGGCCGCGATTGGGTGAGAGATTTGATCTGCTGATACTTTGTGTGTTCATCAAAATGTGAAACGTGTCATGTGATCGCCAGGCAAAGGGTCTCCTGCAAACGTTTGCCAGGTGTACGTTGATAAGTTACTCAGAAGTTGTTATCGGGTTATCAAAACTCACCTGCCAATCTTAAACTTGATCTGATCTTTTTTCGGCACTAATTGAAAGGTTTGGGAGGAGAAGAAGAAGAAAAAAAAAAGGGGGGGGGGGGGGGGAAAATGTTACCGTGGATTGTTTCATTGTGTGAAGCAGCAGTAATCTATCAAACAGGGATTATCCATACCGTCTGGAGATTTGACCCGATGTCAGTCTATCAAGATAATGAACTCGTACTGTTCGTCATTAAAAGTACATGAGCGGAGGCCGAGGGGACGACGGATGGATGGCTGATGGGGAGCTCAGATTAGAGGATGGGGAGGCTGAGACGCAGAGAGCGCGGAGGGGAAGGGGGGGGGGGGGGGAGGGGGGGGAGGGGGGGGGGGGGGGGGGGGGGGGGGGGGGGTGTCAAAGGAAGCTATAGGGGCTGGATCCCATTCCTGTATGCTTCAGAGCCCACAAGAACTGCGAGGCACCCAGGGCATCTGGCACACACGCGCGCGCACGCACGCACACACACACACACACACACACACACACGCACGCGCACACACACACACACACACACACACACACACACACACACACACACACACACACACGTATGTCTCAACGGTGGCCTTACATATGGAAATGGGTTCTTATTAAAAAGTCACTGAGGTGGTAATGGTTGATATCAGCTGTCAAAGAAGTCAAAGCTTTGGACGCACGCACGCACGCACAAAATAGCATGAAATATATCCTCATAGACAAACAGGGTTCACACACACACACACATATACTGTACACAGTTGAGTTATTAATTAGACATAATAAGGTTTAACTCTTTCTAAATCAAGGCTGTTGACCTAATTTCTTTACATGGTCTGTGCGCGCGTGTGTTTGTGTGTGCTTGGGTGTGCATGCGCTCACACTCGCCTGTGTGGTAGTGCAGCCCCTAATGTGATAAATAATATGTCCGGTCACTATTTATGCAAATATATTCATAACCCACCAGCAGGCACCATGTTTGCGTTTGTCAGTTTGCTTAGCCAGTGTGAGTGTGTGCCTGCGTGCGCGCGCGTGTATATAGATGCATGTCTCTTACTCGAAATTGAGACCAACTTTAAACTATGGGTTTGGATAACTGAATTGGAAAATGTACAAATGTAACAACATGTTTTTGTTTGCGTGCGTGTTTTAATTAGTGAGTGGATCTTCTAAAGTCATCTTATTATGTAAATGGTATTTTTTTTAGGTAAACATATGGGATGTTGTAAGTTTGACACTCATATATGCATGAGCATGAACACATCCCAACCCCCCGCAGACATTGCCTGTAACCACCTCATGCCATGTGACTTAAAGGTGCTGATTAACAAGTAGCTTTGGTAAGTGATGGATCCTCTCGCAGGAGTGATTCGGAGTCAGGTTTAAAAACAATACAAAATAAAAATCTAACTCGTATAGTGTATCTACATAAGTTGAGCTTACACACAGCACGAAACAAACTACTCAACAGTATGTTGTATCTTCTTAAAGACAGTTTCCCTTCCAGGCAGAAGGTGTGTGTGTGTGTGTGTGTGTGTGTGCGTGCGTGCGTGCGTGCGTGTATGTATATATACATACGTATATTTATGTGTGTGGTCATATTTTTTAAAAATATTTGAGTATCTTTAAAAAAAAGTGCAGGACAGAACAGCTACATGCCACTCAAATAGGTCAACAGAAAGAAGTAGACCACGAACGTTAAAGACATGTCCTAACACGTACAAAACATGTACAGACATGTGCTGCATGCTGTGTGTGTGTGTGCGTACGTGCGTCTGCCTGCCTGTGTGCGTGCGTGCGTGCGTGGGTGCGTGTGCACGTGCGTGTGTGTGGACATATCAGGATCACCATTTCAACCCCGTAGACAGACACTATTCCTACTCTGAGATATTCGTTCGAATCAAATTAATTTTGTTCTGACTAAAACTTCAGTACACCTCCTCCCTCAATTGAATTGTTTTTTCGTTCATCTTTCCGTCATGTTCTGCAGCCGTTTACTGATATTTACTTTCAGGCTCTTTCTGTTTGAGTAATTCTCTGTTCGACTTCATTTGTCTGTTGACTTATCTGTCATCCTGTCAGTTTACTGTCACATAAAAACGACTCTCAATTCCTTTCTGCTGTTTGCCATACTTCACTCCATATGCCGCCAGCATTGTTTCACACTCCACTAAAGTATTACGCTAAGGTTGTAAAATAAAATCATCTCATTTCACTGCACCTAATCTTTTCCATTTGTTCCCATCTTCGAGAGCAAAATAACTTTTTTTAGAATTGATGAACTGTTGTTAGTTATTGTGTTTTTGGCTTGCCTTTGTTGTGTAATGTTGCAGAAACGAATATGATCGAGACTTTTTGACGGTAAACTAACAATTAAGCACATTAAATTGCCAAGTTGTTTTTGAAAGGAAGAAGATTCAAGGCTTTTACAAAAAAAAAAAACAAACTGTGATGAATTCTCAGTCTGTTCCCATCTGCAGGGAAAAATAGCGCTTTTGTGTCGGAGTAGACACATTCCCTATGAAAATGGATAATTTCCAAGCTAAAACATATCCGTCTCCCACAGTTATTTTCAATTATCTTCTCCACACAGACACACACACAGGCACACTTAGACAAAAGAGAGAAATTGTGCATTTCTAAGTGCAGATTGCCGCGTGTGTGATTACTATCTAACAATTATTATTTGCACGCTCACAAAGCCAAACTTGTTTGTGAAGGGGCAATGCCATGTACAACCTGGAGCACAGGGAGAACCGGCCCGAGCCTATCCTGAAGGGACATTTACTAGAGGACATATTCGGTCATTTTCGGGAATTTTCAAAACGTTACTCTGAGCAAGTGTGTCTCTGTGTGTTTGTGTGTGTGTGTGTGTGCGTGTGTGCGTTCAAAACGTTACTCTGAGCAAGTGTGTCTGTGTGTGTGTGTGTGTGTGTGTGTGTGTGTGTGTGTGTGTGTGTGTGTGTGTGTGTGTGTGCGTGTGCGTGTGCGTGTGCGCCTGCTCGTGCCCCCCCCGTGGCTCTTTCATGTCACCCAGCACCAGGGGCTCGTGGCTGTGGCCACGGGTGGTCGACTATGTGCGAACTGCTTCCTGCAGGGGGTGTGAAGAGACCCCCCGATGCTATCAAAATATACGTATACCACAGGGGGACAAACACACAAACAGGCACGAGAACGTGTGGGCAGACACACACACACACACACACACACACCAACAATACACAGCTACAAATTATACTCAGTGGACGTGGAGGTCTTTTTAATCAAACAAGCACCCTGGTTGCTGTGTAAAAAAATTAAGGCCGCTTCTTTCGTAATGTTTGCCGTAACATGTTTTATCCAAAGATAAGATTGAAAAGGTTGAATTAAACGGGACAGTGAACCAATCCAATGAAAGGATAACAATATACCGCCTGCATTCACAAAGACAGAACCAGCACAGTCGAACTCGAATTATTCTAAACAAAGGCCATGAAGGAAAGAAAACAAAAAAAGAAGTGGGGGGGGAAAAAAAGTCAATTTTGACAAAAACACGACGCACTTGAAAGAGCTGTTGTCACCGTTCCCGTCGGATTACGTTAATGTACGACAAAACCAAGTAATGTAATTGGCCAAAAAAAACATTTTCAACAACAGCACTATGGGACAATGTGTGCAATCACAATAAGTCAAAGGCAAGTGGAGTCTACTTCACTTTGCTTTTAAAGCATTTGTGTTGGGATTCATTCTGTGAATGCACGTGTAAATATTTGTTTGTGTATTTACTACCTAAATCATTTAAAAGATTGACTGGGGCACACAACACTGTACAACTAGAGCAACACAAATCTGGGTTAACAACTTCATGTTCATGTGAGTTGTTGTTATTTATATTATTATATATATTATATCATTATTTATATTATTTGTTATATGAAACAAATAATTGCAGGGCGAACATGTTTGCTGCTGGGTTTCCCTAATTATTAAGCTCGATGGAAAAAAAGAGAGGTTGAGGATAGGCGCCTTGAGAAATGAAATGGGGTGTTGCCATGTCACGAGCCGATGTTTTTTACTGTCGATTTGAATCAAACGAGTGATTTGACATCAGACAGCCACAGGTCGGTGAAAGGACAGACGATTTGCTCACGGAACTCGAGACTGACTGACGGGAGAGTGGTTAAGAAAAAAAGAGAGGAGAGCGCCAAACACTGATCAGAACCAAAATAGAAAGATCCGAACATGAGGGAGAAGGAATGAACGGAAAATGAGGGCTGATCAAAAGAAGGGAAGCTGTAATGACGGGGAGGGGGGGGGGGGGGGGGGGGGGGGGGGGGGAAGCAAAAGAGTGAAGGACAGAATCAGCGTGGGTAGCGAGGTATAGGGCTGAAGTGAGGGAATGGTGGGGCGGTTGCATAATGTTTTTTTAGACTAACAGGACCACATTATCTCAATGTCTGTTTGGCTTTTCACTCCTGCGGGAGGGGGGGGCGGGGGCACACTCATGAAAAACTAAGCGTGCCCAACAAGGTCACTCGAAATTCAGAAAGTGTCGAAAGAAAAGATTTGGCCACATATCAGGATTTAAACGAGATGAGTCGGAATCTATACCGGCCGTTTCCTTTCATTCTCACTCTCGCTCCTCAGGCATTCATTAGTCTCCACCACCCCCCCTCCCCCCGATTCACTTCTTCCTCTTTTACAGGTAATGAGCTGTGTTGATCACAACATTGATGGAAGGTTCGAGTTAATTACAGGTAGAGTAACGGATTAATTGTGATGTGTGCGTTAAGTGGGGTGTGCACGTGCGTTTGAGGCTGCGTGGGGCGGGACCAGAGCGACGAGGCCTGCTACCTCGGGCAACTGAGACGAGGAAAATGAGTTCACCTCTTCCTTGGCGTGTCAGACTGGTGTATATAGGACACATTTAAATGAACTGCCTTTGAATTATAAGCAGATGTGATAATAGACCTGTTAAATATGTTGTCTGTCAGGAGTTCAAGGTGACACTGTTTATACTTACATCTATTCAGGTCAGGAAAAGAAAAAGTTTTAATAACGTGGATTCAGCGCAAAGACCGTTATCCAACACATTATTGAACAAGTATAAATGTGAAGTCATCCACAGACAATTTGAGAAGAAAAACCCAATTTTTAACAGCCCCTCGTAACCAGGGCCAGAGTGACTAAGTGTAATGCGAAGGGGCACCAGTAGTGGAGGAATTACTTCATTTCATCATCATTCGGCCCGACGTTTCCGTTTGACAAAATGCAACTCATCTGGTTGTGACTCACAACTCACTGCTCGCGTCCAGATGCAACAGGCAGCTGTTTTCCACTAAGAGCGGTGCACCAACTAGGAGCCGACGAAGCCGACAGAGTTACCGGCTCGCCGAGCAACTTCCTGGAGACTTTAGTGGACGAAGCGCCGGGCGTATTTGTGAGGGAGTAGGTAAAGGGGAAAACGGAGCCAAAGAGAAAGCACAAATATTTGTACATCATATGTACAGCATAGAAATGTTTTTACCGCATTTGAGCCAAATGAAATCCTAATGTTTCATCATATTATTGTAGCTATATCAGCAACACTGCGTATCACCCTAATATCTAACAGGGTGCTCATCTATCTTTCACTGATCTAACCCTATCCACTCAGGAATTCACATGACTGAAAAATGCCGCATGGCAGAAACTTTGATCCCTGCAGGTATCGAAAGGGCTTTGGTTTCGCGGCACTGCCAGAAAAAAAAACTGAAAGGGTTCAAACAAGGGACTGTGTAGATTAAACGGCCCAATTAATCTCTCCTTCTCCAGCCTCGCGAGCTCCAAGTCTAGACTTCAAAGCAGACACAAACTTGAGGACTTGAGCCACTTGTAGTTCGGCGTGCGCGTGTGTGCGTGCGTGTGTGTGTGCGTGTGTGGGGGTGTGTGTGTGTGTGTGTGTGTGTGTGTGCGTGCGCGTGCGCGTGTGTGTGTGTGTTGTGTGCCTCATGAATCACTGAGGCTTACCGAAACGACCTTGCAGACATGAAGTCTTTTATAAGTAAGAGTGGAGTCACAGGTTATGAACCAGGATGCAGAGGCTTCCTTGTCGAGGAAATATATCATATTTTGGTTTTTCTCTTGAATAGAATCTGGGTTTGAACACAAAAGGGGGATCACAAGAGGCTAGAAAGGGGGTTCTGGCAATCATTTCAAATATTTACCAGGCTATGATAACGTAGGAGAGTGTATTTGAAATTATTTTGTGATTCACACGGACCAGCCAGGAGGAAGTTGATGTGTAAACAACAGAGTGAGAGTTGGTGTGCTCAACAGCTTGGGAAAGGAAACATACACATACACATACACACAGACGTTTTTGGGAGGAAAAACTAAAAGCCAAATGAGAGTCAGAGGACTTACAGCAGTTGAGCATTTTCCCAGGCACAAGCAAACTCGGTGTGTGCGCGTGTGTGTGTGTGTGTGTGTGTGTGTGTGTGTAAAGCCAGAGACAATAATAAGGCCAGTGAGCCAAACACATGGGCCCGGTCCTAATCCAAGTGTCATACTGCCACCTATTGACTGAATGTGTGACTGCCCTCCCCTCCCCCACTATGATGTTCAGCAGCACAGTACACACCACCTTTATGCGAGAGAGGGGGTGGGGGGGGGGCAGATGGAGCAGAGGGGATACAAGCAGGAAGAAAACATGTCGTAAAGGAAAGAGAAGTGAGAAAAGGGGAAGAAATATGTCAACAGTGCAACAAATTAATAAAAATGTATATTTACTCCCAGAGACAACTTAACAATGTGTCATACATTTTAGTGGACCCAATTTTGCTTTTCTTCACCATCTGTATTATACTGTATGTTTTAATGTGCTGAATATACTTCATTTATACTTACTTAATAAACGCAGACTTAAAATATATCCCACAGTCAGAACAATATCCTATAATTATGATGATGGAAAATTACATGATATAATTTGGTTGCACTTTTATGGATTTTCAGTAGCAATCGAGTACTTTACTCATAAAGTAACTATTTAGTATAATGTTCTGCATTAAATTTGGTAGTAAAGAGTGAAGAAGTCTGAATGTTTACTGAAAATACAGCTTAGTAAACTGGTGCATTGCAAGACAATAGTAACAACGGTCAGCTATAAGAGAATACAGAATATGGAACATTTGGTAGCACAAAGCAGTCAGTGGAGGGGGGAAACACGGCACAGCAGTATTTAAAGTTAGGCATTGGAAACCCTTAAGACAAAGTGTAATGAAGTAGGAGAGGTGTGGACTCAAGTTCACAGAGGGCAGAGCAGATGGTGTCTGCTGGACTTACACAATCACTCACACACACACACACACACACACACACACACACTCTGGTGACATAATAGCACCATGCCAGGTGTGCAGTTGGTGGCCTGCAGTCTGGCTCAGACTGGGAGTTGTGCGAGGGTTTGTGTGTATCCCGTGCTCTCTTTGTGTGAAAGGGGCCCCCTATTCACTGGGCCCTGCTGCCAGCTTGGCACTAAATCACAGGACAAGACGGCACATGCGCGCGCGCACGCACACACACACACACCACCCTCTGTTGTCTTTTTTTTTTTTGTCTACCCTGTGCGGAGAGTGAAAAGAGGTCAAACAGGAAGACAGAGCAGGGAGGGGAAAGACGTAAAACTCGACTCTAGCGGAGCTTTAAGAGCAAAAGACAAAGAAAACACGCGTTTGACACCTTACAAGAACAGGGACCAAAAGAAATCTCCTCTTATCACCTTAAGTGACTTGGCCCAAACAATTAGCTCGCACATACACACACGGCACGCGCGCGCACGCACGCACGCACTAATCGGCATCACGGCCATGCATAATGGGGAGGGGTGGAGGTGAGACCGCAGCTGGGTTGTCCAAACCGAGCCTGAGGAGCGAGCCCAAGCTGTGTGTGTGTGTGTGTGTGTGTGTGTGTGTGTGTGCGTGTGTGTGTGCGTGTGTGCGTGTGTGTGCGTGTGTGTGTGTGTGTGTGTGCGTGTGTCTGCACGAGTGTTCGCGCTTGTGCAGTGTGGGGAGTTTGAAAACAGAGAGAACTGTGGGCGTCCCTATTATTTCTGGCCACGCTGACTGACAAACATAACAGGTACACAACTGGGCATGCCACTAAGGTACATTACCTTATCCATACAACAAATATACGTCAGCGGGGATACCTGTTGAGGACTTTTATAAGGTGCCAGCCCACAGGGGGGAAAAGAAATCAAGGGAGAGCTGTGATCTTCAATGGCCTCTGTCGGATACTTGTTCCCTGTAATCGTGCTGCCAGCACAAGCGAAACGCACATTTGGCACAGTGGCGCGGCGGTTAGCAGTGTTACCTCACAGCACGGGGTTTCTTGATTCCATTCCCAGTCGGGCCAGCAGATCTTTCCATAACAAATTAGCAGATTGCATGTCCTGCATGGCTTTGCTGGATAAACAAAATGCAGGCTCTACTAAACATTTCAGGAGTAAGTGGAACCAGTTGAGTCAAGTGGCAACTTCCTGCAACGCAACTGTCCCACGATAAGGTATGCAGAGATTCTTTCATAATATTTTGGGCTGCCTCAGAGGGAAAGAACATCTTAAGACTCCTATTAAAGCTGTTCTTCACCCAGTGATTACTTTTTAGAACCTAGGACTGCAGTGGTATACGTCTTTCAAAGTTACCCTGGTGTAAAAATGGAAGAATATGCCACGTATATATATTTCCTGAGGTAAAAAAAAATAATACTGAGGCAAGAAATGCAACGGCAGGGAGAATCTTCTTTCTTCTCGACTGACTGTCAGCGCCAAACCCAAACAGCCACGCTCCCCATTTCCCAAAGCAGAAACTACATAAAGCAGCAGTGGGTTCCTTTAGATTCCCCCCAAAAAAACAAACACCGTCCTCAAGGACGAATATCTAGTCAGGAGAAAAAAAGGACTTAAGGTGGCTGCCAAGGGAGAGTACAACATCAAACGTGTCTGCTCATCTTTGAGGACCAATCGCCGTGCCTCTGCAGAGCAGATCAAAGTACGAGTCCCGTTTATAACTTTAATCTCTGACCAAAAAAAAAAAAAAAAAGAAAAAAGAAAAAAAGTTTTTTTTTTTTTTTTTTTTTTTTATAAATGTCTTCATATGCACTATCAAAATCATTTTCCACATGTCGTCTGTGCTTTTGCCAGACACAAACTGACCATGATCTCACGGCATATAAAAAAAACAGAAACTTCCCGGGCCCAGAAGGATGACATGAGAGAGCATGTGTGTGTGAGATACAGGCAGTGTGGGGTGCCTGCACTAAAAAGGCGGGGGTATTGGGGTATTATTTTACCCGTTTCTGTATATTTACAAACACAACAATAAATCGCTTCTTCGGGTAAAAGTAACCACATTTTTTAATAATCCATAATAATGATATATAAGAGGCAATTCATTTGCTTGAATGAGCTCTCCTTGACGCCCGAGTAGTTGGCTTAAAGGCCGAGCTGTGTATTCACAGGATGCACGTCAGGAAAAATTGTGTCTGGACCCTGAACCATTTCTCAGTGCGGAAAAGCGCACATGAAGAAACTTCTGTCCCGTTTGGGGGGGGAAAAAAAACCCTCTGCAACGTATCGGCCTGGAGGAGATACAGAAAATCCATTCGTGGCCACTCCGTGAGAGCCTTCCCAGAGGATAATGAATTTGACTGCCTTCCGCACACGGGAAATTTGTGTAACTGCCTGCTCACTCAGCGCTTTTCCACAGTCTTTCCAATAGACGGCAACTTTGATGGCGGTGACTCAACTATGATCGATGCGCTCCCATCGATACTGCTCCTCTGCCGGTATCTCCGCGGCCAGGTCGCAATCAATGAGAGACAAATTAGAGGGAGGCTTATAATCCTATAACCTGCGTCAATATTAACTGAACACATTCAAAGAGGACAATTTAAATTGACATGTGTGCACACAGATCTGTATCTATGTGTGTGCGTGTATATATGTATATGGACACACACTCCAACATCCGCTTTGACCCTGTAGCTCTGTCAAATCAGTTTCCTGCACCTAATATCCATATTCAGTGGCATGTTCTCGTCGTCTACATGCACCCGGTAAAACAGGATTGAAACACCCAACCTGAAAGGAGCCGCTGACCCGTAAAAGGATCCTTTCCCGGCAAACTTTGGCCGTGGCCTCCGACTGGCCGCGTGTCGCGTGGCTGCAGCGGCACGAGGTAAACGGGAGTCGACACCTGTCACAGATGTTGGAGCCAAGCCCGCACATCTGTCTATCCGGGGCTATCTGTCATATGTCATCCGGCTGGAGCCGAGGAACTATGCACTTCTGTCATTTCTGCTAATATCTCACTTCGACACTGATGCCGTCAGTCATGTGGGAACGAGGGGGGGGGGGGGGGGGGGGGGGGGGGATACAGCAGCTGATACGTGTGAATATGAGTGGGTAGAGTTTGATTAATGAAGTTATCGCGCGTGTGCGGGGGGGGACTTGCGCTGTGAAAGTTCAAACTGAGAATGCGATTAAGTCGTCACTTTCATGTGCAAAATCCTGAAAATGTTCTTTGCTTTTGTTTGCTTCCAACACATGTGCACTGGGGGGAAAAAAAAGAAAAATCTCCAGCTGTCACTCGTAGAGGAAAAAGGCAATACGGGCGAAACAAGGTTTCAGTTGCGTCTCGTCATATGCCGGCACTCAGCCCCCCCCCCAAAATTTAATCTGCGCCGGGACTGCCCAGACGCACGTCAGGCTCTAATGTAGTGTGTCATGTGGGAGTGATGGCGGCGAAGGATGGATGTAGGAAGCGTCACGTCCTGTTTCAGACAGGCCCATTTCAACAACACCCCGCTGACAGTTTAAAATGACAAGGGCGACAGCCACAGTGGGGGTTGGAAGACCACAACAAAAATAGAGTTCTCTCTCTTTCTCTCTCTCTCTCTCTCTCTCTCTCCCCCTCACACACACACACACACACACAAACACAAACACACACACACACACACACACACACACACACACACACACACGAACGCACACGGCACTTCTGACTGACTGGCCCCTCGTCCCCTGTCACATCTCTCGGGGGCAGCCGTCGTGTTTACAGCGCCGGGTGGGTCTGACGCTTCCAGAGGTTCAAGTTATTTCTAAGACTCTTTTGATGCATTCCTTGGGTAGAGAAAAAGTAAACCCAGCCGATTTCCATACGTAACGTATTCACTGATGGGTTTTGATGTCGTGGCACTCGAGTGTACTTTGTACGGCCACAACAAAAAAAAAAAGAAGTAGGAACTACTTCACAATATTCAAATTGTAATGATTGGATGACTGATTAATCTCGCAGAGGATAAATACCTGAGCTTTTCCAGCAGCTAGTTAGAACTGAAGAAGCCTCTCGGATGAGAGGTGAAACGTCTTCAAGAAATCTTCAACCAGTCCAGTTGGCTTCTTGAATCGCACTTGATATTACCATGACCTGGATGACTGAGAACCTTCACAGACATGACTGCGTAGTGCAATACCTCCTAATATTGTGACGAAGGTAAGGGGTTCTAGGTTTCGACAGGTTTTGGTCTAGGTTTTTTGTCACTACACACCAAGACGTCTTCACGGGCCTGGTCAAACGCCATCATTATTGATCGCATGAGCACTGAGAATTTGAGGGCAGAATTTGGTTGCTTTACTCCCAATTTTCGATGCATTTTTTGCCCCAAACTGTGCGAGGCCTTGTGTTGCCCTGCAGGTTATTGCGGCCTGTCCATGGGTTGAGGAACACAGGCGCTAATGCGCTGACAGGGGGATTTGTTTTGAGAAACACAATGCCAATGAAAGACCATCTCTAAAATGATTTTTAGAGAATGTGATGCACACACGCACCCACGGAATCTGAGTGTATGTCACGCGAAAATAAGGCATATAGACCTTTACTTTCTCTCTCACTCACACACGTACACAACCTTGTCAATTCCTATGACATCCCCAGCCTCCGTTACCTGCATATATTAACAAACCCCTCTGAAGTTTGAAAATGATCCATTCGTAGATTTGAATAATTCCGATTATTTTAAAAGCTGTGCACTCACTCTCTCTTTTTTTTCCAGATGGAAAGAGAGCTATTTACCCCAAATCGCATTTGAATAAATCCCATAAATCCTTTCAAAGTTCCCCGAGATAAACCAATCAAATACCCCCAATGCAGGCTGACTGCCCAATCAAAATTAGCATTCATACTTGCAGCCCTTTTTTTTTCCCCCCAAAAGACATCAAATGGCAAATCAAATTACTGGGGCCTGTTTGTGAGGCTCAATTTGCGATAAGAAGAAGGTGACTAGGAGGGAGCGGGACAGGGCCACTGCTGCACTGCCATAATGTCATTCCAAATCTACCAAAATATATGACAGAATAAACAATGTGCCTTTGGTTAAAAAATGAGGCAGATTATTCTATTTGTCCAACAAAAGAGAAATATATTCCATGTGACAGACAAAAAATATATTAGATGACTATTCCCAATTATGCCCGAAACTTGCTTATCATGCACGCCAGTGTGTGTGTGTGCGCGTGTGTGCGCGTGTGTGTGTGTGTGTGTGTTGTGTTGATGTCTGCGTATGCAGGCTCATTAGGTTGTGAGGACAAATTCTGGTTCAACACAGGACGTTATGGCTGCTGCTTACACATTAAAATGGGCATTTTAAGGGGTGGGAGGGTAAGAGATGTGTTGAGAGTGTGCGAGATGATGGGTATTTCGAGTTACTATTTTGGATGCATCTATCAAGAAGATATGGAGAGATGCAGAGTTAAAACTGAGCGGACAGAGAGTGAGAGCTCACCTCTTTCCACTCCCTCCTCACCCATCTCTGTCTCCATCTTCTTCCAACCGTCTGCGAATCATGACAGCAGCTAACCTCCAGCTTCCTCTTTCTCTGTTTTGAAAACAACTAACCGCCTCTGACACTCATGCTTCCTGTGTTTTAACGAATCACACGCACGCACGCACGCACACACGCACGCACGCGCGCACACACACGCACGCACACACAGTGTCTGCTTTGAATGCTACAACTCTCAGCAACCACTATTTGATATACTGAATTTGGTTGTATTATATTTGGATTTCGTCACTTACTCATTCAATGGCAAGTATGTCTTACTTGGAGGAGTTTTCGCGATGGTTTTGAAAGATGCAGCACAGGTAAGGTAACAAAAAAATGTAGGTCTCACACCTCTAACCTCTCAAAACAAGTGTAAAGGGCAGGTGTTTACCCTGCAAAGTCACCCACATCTCTCTCTCTCTCACACACACACACACACACATACACACACACACACACAGACACACACACACACACACACACACACACACACACACACACACACACACACACACACACACACACACACACACACACACACACACACACACACACACACAGCACAAAGTTCAAGCAGCTGGTGACTCTGCCCTTGACTGCCCACCCCCGGGCACTGCACAGTGGTACGGATGCAGCTGTTTTAAAGTGTTCTGGAAAGGATTTAGTAAAAAAGCCACGTCCTTGTCAAGGGTACGTTCTTGCTTTTCGGTACCACGGTGTAAAATAAAGCTCGACAAGAGTTCTGAGTTCAGGACTGGAAATTCAAAGCGCATCTTAACATCTGCCGGACCTTCGTGTTTTGGACACCGCGTCTTATCAGTCCGCCAAGAGCCCGAGGCCGCAACAGAAAACGACAGGGTTGCCATAAGTCGCGCAATAGCGACTTTTAAGAAGTATTTAAGACGGAGTGCCAGTGTGTGCCAGCATTCGTCCGAAGCATCGCCAAACATTCATGTAAATTTGCTGCTGTGTTTTTTAACAGGTTCCTAAAGCACTGGGTTGCACCGCTGTCCAACAAGTGCTGATTGTGCACAGAGAGTAAGAAAGAAGGCTATTGTTGGGAAAGAAAAATATCTGTAGCCCAGTGCTTGGTATCACCATAAACAGTGAGCTCTTCAGAAGAAGCAGAGGGAGGTCGTGTGGCATATTAAGTAGAATATATATTCCCTTTAAGCCATGTTGCTGTATTTTCAGCTGGCTCAATGAATGAGGACGTTCAAGTTACAAATTAAAAATGTATTTATCTGTCAGATTAGCTGACATAAGTTTACATATCTCTGATAGCGCTTAGGGACAAGAAAAAGCAAGCTGTGATTTAATCAGCATTGTAAATCAAGCCCCTCGAAAATGTTCATGGTCAAATTCTCAGGTCGGACTACATAATGCACATGAGCAATGAAATGGTAATGGGATGAGACATTTGACCTTAGGTTATAATTCCCTGTGCATGAAGATCCCAAACCCAGCATCTGACATGAATTAGAGTAGCAGGTTTGCAGAGAACGGGAGGCGGGGGTACAACATGGATTTTCAGCCAACGCAAATACAGATGCAAATCACATCTTTCACACTAAGCACCAGACAAAATCCAACAGGTAAAGCCAGTACAAAAAATTCCAACGTGGATAATATAATTCAGCAAATGCTTGGGACGCGAGAGTTGGGTTATCAATGTGAGGATTTGCCCTTGACTGACCCGCCCGGGGCTCTTTCAGACACACGGCCTGCTGAGCAGTCGGGGATTCTGGGTGTCTACTCTCAAGGAACAGATGCCAGGGCACAACAGCTGTTCATCTGGCATCGAACCGCAGCCAACTGGCCGGACCCTCCACCCAAGAACAAAAACATCAACATGTGTTACCCAAGCCTCTCGCCCCCTTAGCGGGACAGACACACAAACACGGGGCACCGCCGCGTTGTTGGGAGACGACGAAGCCATAGGAATGAACACAAACAAACACAAACAAACACAGTGAACTACTAAGTGACATTCAACTTTCAAAAACCTAATGGGCAACCGCAACAGGAACCGCATTCAATCACAGGTACGCAAGAATCACCATTGTACACTCGCCAAGAAACAAATAATCCATAAACAACACCTTCAATAGTCAAGAAGCAGCACTTCCAGTTCCAAGGCACACTATGTGTTGATTACCTAATTAATCACTGGTAATTTGTGCACCTTGCTGTCATTTGAGTACTTCTCTTGTGAAAGAAGATTGAGAAATGATGCCTGATGCGGCATATTATCAACTCGAGTTGTGTGTGTGTGTGTGTGTGTGTGAGTGGGACACAGAGAGGATGCACTCACCCTGGAAGGACTGCGTGGCTCTCTCCACCAGCTCCTCGATGGGATAACTGGCCAGGTCTCCTCGGGCGTGCTTAGTCTTACAGTATGTACACGCATTCAGACACCTGGACACACGGGGACGATGAGAGAAAGAAAGGAATGAATGGTTATATTCATTGTTGAAGGAAAAGAGGGGAGCAATATTATCCAAAACTCACTGCTGCACGCGGAGTCCGATGGAAATGAAATCTGTATAAATAATCAAATGTACACGGCCTTGTATAACTTGATGGCGTTCATACAAGATCCCATTTCACCGAAACAAAATTCAAATGGAGATAAAAATGGCGCGATTCCAGAACTTTTACGTCTATAAAACTCGTACGACTTGTATAATGGGTTTTTGCTTCTCGTGTTCTAGTTTTGGCAGGCAAGTTAGGACACTTTTTTGTTGTTGCGACGATTCATTTGTGTCATTTACAGCACACCGGCTCAAAAGCGACCGTCGCAGCCCTTAAAATGTTACACTCGAGCCAACTGGACTGCGCTGTGGAAAAACAAGGGGCCTGAGAGGAGCACGGGCGAGCGTGCAGATCATCGCGGGGGACATCTTCGTGAAATCTATTCATGCCCAGAGGAGACGAGAGCAGAGGGTCCCAAATGCCCCCTTCGCCGTTAAGTTGTTTATAAGGACTCCAGCTAGCTCCGAAATAACCACGGACAGCTGTCCCGATGACCCAGTCAATACACTGTTTTGTTTTGGTAAATATAAAGGGAGCCTAATTCCAACTGCCTGTGTAAGCGACGGAGCGAGACAATGAGGGAGAAATTACAATAAGAAACAAAAAGCAGTGGGGGGGGGGGGGGGGGGGGGGGGGGGGGGGAGGAGAAATAAAAAAACTATCCAGAAGCACTGCGTGCTGCAGAAGTCTTTATTTAGCATGAGGGGACTTTTTCTTCTTCTCGAGTTGTGTAAATCACTACTGAAAAGAAGAAGGAGGCCACTGTTGATGGTGCTTACGGTATTTACTCCGTTCCTGACCTCCAATTCGCCATACTGGTTTAAAAATATCACACTGTTGTAACTGCAGTCCTTTCTTTACATACATTATTTTTCACAATTGGATTTCATCTCTGGCAGAAGCTCGCTTTAGTTGCTGGAAGTAATCATCATTTTTTTAAAGAAAATGAATTGAATTGAATAATCATCCCTCTCGCCACAAAACAATCTGCCCTTAAAACTTTATTTCTTCATCTTTAGAACTCCACTTAGGGGGAATTCTAACGCTACCACATCAAGTGAATTACCAGGGATACAAAGCACTAAGAAATACCCACAACAAGTGGCATATTCACGAAGAATCCCAATGTACGGATAATTAAAACAGCCTGACCGCCCATGAACACAGCACTGCTAATGCAGGATTTTGACACTGAACAAAGATCCTATTTATTCAAAGTGTCCCAATGTTAAAATCGGTTGGATATGGGATTTTTGCATCATCTTACAAAAGATCAATTACCATCAAGTGCTGGAATATAAGGGAACTAGTGTGAGACGGAGACTGGTGTAGATAGATAGATGACTGAGCCATGGACAAATAGCAATGATTCCCTGAAGCTGAAAAAACACAGAGGGCCCTTTGGACTGAGCATACACTTGTTGTCATCATGTGTCGTGTGAGTTGGGGCATATAGATCCCCCCCCCCACCACCTACTTCTCAAAGTGCAATGTCTGTAGTTTAAGTCAAATTCAAGATGTATTGATGGCCCTAATACGCCTCAGCGTATTATAAATAGTCAGTACAATATGAAATGACTGTAGAGACACAGATAGCAATTGAGTGTTTCGACACAGGCCGATGTGTACTGCTGATATTATTATCTCGAGTCGGGACACTATAGACACGACAGAGCAAGTTGAGAAAGGCAAATTTGAAGGAAATTCAACAGAATATGCATTATACCATGATTGAAAAGCTATGAGTTCTATGTGCATAAATCCAAGTACGTGCTCCTCGAATACAAGCCACATTTATTCACATTCCGTCTCTGCAACATATTCGCACAAGACTTTTAGCATATTCCACTTTTGTTTCTACCACTAAACGGATTGAATGCTGCAGTCCAAGCCCCGACAAAGCAGACGCAGCGAGACGTAATCTAGGAATCCCTTAATAATGACAAGAGGCCTACCCAGTTTTGGAGGTTAGGAAGTTATGGGGGACGATGGGGGTTTTGGTTTTTGTCTCGGCTATGCCACACCTCCATTAAGTAACTGATGAAAACACCTCACACACACACACACAAAATATTTATGATCATTTTGAAACACATCTGGAACGCCAGGAGTGCTGTTTTTTTTTTACTGTCAGCATGGAAAAAAATCAATCCATCTCTCCCTCTCAGGGTATTGCTTTATCCCAGTTGAGGGCACTAAGGATGGCAGCTAGGTCACAGGACCTCGCTGTGGAGAAAACACAGACAGATGGGGCCCCCGCATGCACGCACACAACCACACACACTTACACCACCAGGGGGTCCATCCATCTTAATGTGATCAGGCCCAGCTGAGTGGATCACACCAACATTAATCTCAAGAGACAGTCAGTGGCCTGCTCGGGTGTGCGCCCGTGTGTGTGAGTGTGTGTCTGTGTGTGTGTCGCTGCTGCTGCTGCTGCTGCTGCTGCTGCTGCTGCTGCTGAACATTCAGCCAGTATCACAACAATGCATTAGCAGTTTCGACCCCTCCATCAGCCTAAACACACAGCGACAAGTAGTCAGCACCCTTAGACTAACACCGACTGAAGGAAAGGAGCAGTGTCACTCTCTCTGACACACACACACACACACACACGGACGGACGGACACGTTTGCTGTGTGTTTAAGTTGTGCTGGAATTATATGTCCATTCCATCCAACAACCCCCAAAATTCAAAGTGTAGCCTATATGAATAAAGCTGTTGGAGACAACGCTCCTGGTTGTGGGTGTAACGGAGAAAGTACTTTGCGAATTAAAAAACAGATATTTCTGCTCCTTATCAAGCCTCCATCCTTTTTCCCTTCTTTGTTTCTGCCCTCCCTCCCTCCCTCCCTCCCGTTTGGTCCCAGTTAATTAAACCACGGAGGTAGCTGTTGCACCTGACAACAGTGTAGTTTGTCAATGGGCTACAATGAGACAGGCTACCTCCCCGGTGTGTGAGCGCCAGGGTACGAAAGAGAGAGACTTTTGTGTGGTTGAGGCCTTGAAAAGGTAACAAAGAAAAAGAAAAAAACCCTGAGGTTTCACCATATATTTGTAAGCTTCTCCCGACACACGCGCACACACACACACACACACAAATACAGTGCAATTCCCTTTAGAGAAGCTCCCTTGTGCAGCGAGTTTTGAAAACGCAGCACGGTAGAGGAAAAAAAAAAGGTTTTCCCGCTGATAAGCATTTAGGGTCTTCGCATTAATTAGAGAATAGCTCTGTGCATGAACAAATTGGGCTATGTGTGCATTAATGTGAGTCAGTGCGCGTGTGTGCGTTCGTTCGTTCATGGGGTTTTGTATTGTGTCAGCTTGCGAGATGCAATTATGAAAACAAAGCTTAAACTGCGCAGGGAAGTCTGAGTGCTGCGGAAACTGTAAAGCCAGATTATTCATTGCGCTTATTGTTTAGAGCAAAAGAGAGAGAGAGAGAGGGGTGGAGTGAGTCTATAAGCAAACAGAATCATAAAAACTGCTCTCATCCGAACAACAAAGCACCGAGGCGGTAAGTTTACAGCTAGTGTCATCTCAAAGTCAAAGTGGAGGCTGCGAAATAATGTGGAGTCACGGAACAAAGAATGCTGGGACAATGGAGTAGGGAGCTATTAAAGAGCTATGAATAGTGGATTAATATTCAGAGATAGGTTTTCAGCTAAACCAGACTGAGCCTTAATATCACAAGTCACAAGTGGTTGCATAGGAAATTTGAACACACAACAATGATGTCATGGGACGTGAATATTCCTCGCATCTTTCATCTCATAATTATTATTTTTTTTTTAATGGGATGACACAAATTCCATCAACTGTGGAGTTAAATTTTCCTGGCTGACTTTTTTTTAACAAATGGTATTGAGAAATATTTACGAAAAAAGAAACAGAGCTACTCAGACTGTTAACACAATTCCCCCTCACCATTATTTAGAAATTATTCTGTTCTGGGTCTGATCGTGTGCACGTTGATGTGTGTGTTCATTTCTGCGAGTAGACCATAATGTGAATGTGTGAGTTTGTGTGTGTGTGTGTGTGTGCGTGCGTGCGTGTGTGTGTGTGTGTGTGTTCGTGTGTGGGTGTGTGTGTGTCCTGATGCAGCTGGGGCCCATTTCTCTCAGCATTCAATTGAGCCTTTGTGTCTGACCTCTTAAATTTGGTTATTTAGTCTTGTGCTCCCAATGCTGCACACTCAAACAGCATGGTGTGTGTGTGTGTGTGTCTGAGTGTGCGTGAAAATGTGTCACATGCTGACCTTAGACTTCTGTAACTCAACCTCTCCTGCAGCCTTGCTTGTTGTTTTGACTGGAGGAATACAGCGTGTGTGTATGCGTGTGAAACTACAGGAACCGCCACGGCTTCTTGTTTTGTCTGTGGACAGTGTTTGCACTAAATGGTTCGGCCCATTGTCGCTGGACCAGAATAGAATGGCGTTGGCTTATTATTGAGCCAGCAGGCCACTGATGAACGGGGTCAAAGTGGCAGAGGATCTGCTCTGAAGCTCAACTTGAACGGGGCCTAATTCTATTTTCGGAGCCACCCTGGCTTAGTGACCACTTGACTGTGTCGGTGAGTGACTCATGAAATCCTGTCTGACCCTCCCCTGGCGTAGTGATGGATTACTCTTCAGACTCACTGGCAGACCGAGTTACCTGCTCTCCATTTAATAACCAAGTGAGTAACCAGCTGACTGACTGACTGACTAAGGGGCCACTTTAGTGAGTCGCTGGTCAAACTGGTGAGTGCGACGAGCACATTTACAGGTATCAGAGTGGTGAGGTAACTGAAGTCTTAAAAAAAAAAAAAAAAATTGACTTTCAACTTGGTGAGGTATTCTGGAATTTTTTTTCTTTTTTTTTTGTAAAATCTCTGTGATCCAGTTCACTGATGGTGGCATCAAGTCCCTGGTTTTACAAAACATGTGTTTCTACATATAACCAGCAGTCTGACCTGTGCGTCTTTAGAAGGTTAGGCACAGAACGTGGCACGACGGAACAGAGGCTTAGGTCAGTACCGTGCGCTGAAGAGCAGCACACATTTGCTTTGATTTCAAGTGAGGTATTACAGTAACACGAGGACTTCTTTTGGTCCATTTGAAGTCAATGTAATGCCACGATGAAAGGACGGGTGAAAATATAAAGTCAAAAACTCATAATCTGGTTTAAGTGTGAGCCCATCTGTGGCCTACACAAGGCGGCCATGCCTCCGGAACTGGCTCACAAGAGGGAAAACATGTCTGCAGCTGGCGATGGGACCTTACAGAAGGAAAGGTACAGTGAATACGGCTTCAGCGCAGGTCATCGACACAAAAAAAAATACTAAGGCTCTGCTCTATTTTCATAAACGTAAGACTTGTGAATAGTTCGTTATCAACTACTTTGAACCCTGGGAGAGAGAAGGACATGCATTATGTCTCGGTCACAGAAAAATAGCATTATCTCTGGATTTTTCTTTTAGAAAGAAAACATGTCAGAAACTGGTTTGTGCAGAGTGTCTGTTATAAGATCAGCTGCGCGCGCGCGCGTGTGTGTGTGTGTTTGCGTGTGTGTGCGTGCAAACCATGCTTTCCTACGACACTGGGGCTAATTCAGTTTCCTCGGGGGTCCTGTAGTGTAATGCCTTGTAATGACACACAATCTCATTTTGTCCAAGGAGACACATCAATCTTTGGGATTTACTGTGGGGAGCCGAGTCTCCTCTGGAGCGAGAACGGTTGATGTAGAGCATGTGTGTGTCTCGGTGTCTCAGGCATGTATTTGTGTGTTTGTGTGTTAAGCAGCGAGAAAGGGGGGAAATGGAATAATATGTTCAGACCAGTGGAGCTGAAAACTACCCAGACACCGGTTTGACAAACAGCACGAAAGGCCACCATGGTAAAAAGCTAGCGAAGGTGTGTGTGTGTGTGTGTGTGTGTGTGTGTGTGTGTGTGTGTGGGTGTGTGGGTGTGTGGGTGTGTGGGTGGGTGTGTGTGTGTGTGTGTGCGTGTGTGTGTGTGCGTGCATACTTGTGTTCTTAAGAATCTCTGTTTCCTTTGGGACATACACGTATGAACTTAGGCGGACAAGGAGGGGGGAAAGATGGGAATGGCTTCTTAAGTGTGTGCATGTTGTTTAAGTGCAGATATATTGTGCATCTATGCATTCCAACAATCAAAATGTATGTGATCACGTTAAAGCTCCTCTCTGACTCCACGGCTCTGAAGCGCATTGCCTGCCCTGTTCCGTGGCTGTTTCACATGATGAATTTTCACTTCTCCTCCTCTGGGAGAAAACAACACAAAAGGAAAGAGATCATTGACCAAGGCGCCACAAAATGAAAATTCACTCAAGTAGAAAAGTGCAACGTGGCTCGTCTATTTGCTTTTAAGATAAGGCAGCGATAGGGACAAATTATCTATAGTGAATATCGCACGAAACCCGCTGGTGGGTATTAAAGAGTGGGAGTCGCCAGCCAGATATGCCTGCTCCAATTGTTAGTGCGTTAGTAGGTGTTCGCGGTGGCATCTCATGGAAAAACTTCCCCCTCTTTCCATCAGGCTGTATATTTCCCATCACTGAAATTGCCAGAACAATTCAAATTGCGGCAGACAACAGCTTTGGCTCAATTTAATTTGCTTTTAAGCTTACTCGTGCCTTCCCAGCCATCGACTCGTATGGTGACTCTATTATTCTCAAGTCATGTCCTTTCACACAAAGTGTGTGACCATAGAGCGGCGTAGTGTAATTTTTTTTTGTTTACCCTTGGTGTCAAAATGAGTTCAACGGATCTGGGACAAAGAAAGTGAGGCACGACAATCGGCTGCTGAAGACGACCGCGTGTGATCCGGGTATGAAACAGGGTTGGAACGATGACGGTAGACTAAATGACGAGTGGATGGTTAAACGTTGGAATATTTCTATTGCCAGTCGACGAGTCGCAAACGCTTGCATCGCGTCTTAGGAGATCTCGCCTGTCGCAGCCAAACAGGACATCAGCGACACGCGGAAAACATCGGTGACGTTGAGCCTGTGACACCAGTCATCTCAGATTCGCCTCCGCACGCGGTTCTCGACCCGCCCAGGGACCTCGGTTTAACACCTGCCCTGCTCTGCGCGCTATGGTCACGCGTTCCCTTGCGCGTAGACAAACCACCCGCGTTCTCAGCCTCAGCTGCGCGCTTCAAATAATTTCAAATAAAACCCATTCAACACCTTATTTCTGTCCGCTATTAGAATGTGCAGACATTCATCGTGACCTTGGACACACATGTGGTCAGGAACGGGAGTGACACAATTCCATTCTTTTTATCTCATGCTTTCCAGGTAATACGTTTACAGCTGACGTGCAGGACGGCGTTGGCCCTGCTCACTCTTGAGGCCCGCTGGCATTCCTAGGCATCTGGACGTGCAGGACCCTAGGTTAAATTCTCCCTCGGCTGGCGAGAGCCGCGAACGCTACACACACCTTGGGCACAATGGCTAACACAATTCCATGTAAAGGTCAGGAGCAGCGCTGATAACGGCTATTATTCCAGCCGGGAGAGTAGACAGAGAAGTCGTGGCAGCCAGACGCAAATCACAGGAAACAGGCAGCCTACACACTGAAGGAGTGTCAGCTAACATAAACATATTCACAGCGCACACAAGCACACAAACACACACACACACACACACAGACTTTTCACTCTGTCGCCGTCAGCTTTGTTTACATAGTGTGCGTGTGTGTGCGTGCGTGCGCGCGTGTATTTTGCTACAGCGATTATTAGCGATTGTAGAAATCAAGGATTTAGCGGGGATAAAGCTCTGTGCCAGAATTGAGCCCGTGGCCCGTTTTAATCTTTTATGATTATAGTGAATCACCAGAAAAGGAAAAAAGGACAGAAAACAACAAAAAAAAGAAAGAGACTACAGATTTATACAACGTAGCTCGAGTGAAGCGTGCACAGCGTTCGTGCTTAAAAGGTATTAAATATCTATTTAGAAACCCTGGCAATGGCATCGTGCAATATTCAACAGGGCTTAATGGCCAGATTAAATTAGCTTTCTGTTAAGTAGATAAATATGTTACTATTAGTGTCGGAAGGTAAAAAAAATTAAATAAATAAAACAAGGGGAAATGAATAGAAGAGCTGAACAAAGGAAAGCGGATAAAACAGCATATGAGCTCCAAGGTTATGTTTTATACTCCTGGGTGAGGCCTGTTACTGAAAAAAAGGGACATTTCCGGAACTTAAGTCAAGGATGTTGAAATGTATTGCACAGTATTAAATTGTTTCGTTTTTATCGGAGAGATGTCAGCGTTTCCATTTATTGAGCTTAACCCCACAAACCATACGTGGAATAAATATCAACCAAAAGAAGCTACAGTGTAGTTCTACAGCGTAGGACTGTTAGAATTGGGAAAAATAAATAAAATAAATAAATAAATTCAGATTAGAATAAAACGGTATAGGTTTGGGAATGACAGCACAGTCATTATGGTTTAAATTACGGTTTTAGAAACTCAACGACGATAAAAACGTAAACTCTATTAGTAGTGAGCGAGAACGGCCAGTGTCGCAATCAGACATGAAGGCGGCAGTTAAGCTGCCAGCAGATTTGCCCTCTTCAACTCCAAGAAGCCCGCCTCGGATTCCCGGCGTGTCTACCTGCCTGCCTGCCTGGAGGACACACATGAGGAAGTCGGTTATTGGGTTTGGGTTAGAGCAGAGGATCATTAACACCTGACTCAAGCACATTGCAATAACAATAACCCAGAATGTGAGTGCCAAAGATGTGACTAAATAGAGAACATGGAAGAGAGCGATAATGGAATGAAATGAACTGTAACAGCGGAACAAAGGGGTTGTTTTTGTTTTTTTTGTTGTTTTTTTTAAATGCCTGCAGTCTAATGGCAAAGGTTCACACAATCAGACACAGCAGCAAATAGACATACACACACACACAAGTTTAATGACCCATTCTGACTGAGTGGCTGTAAATTCCTTGTTTATGATGCTGAAGCATCACGATTCAACTTACTCACAAAAGGCCTTTTATTGTTGCTCACACTACACTAACACAAACACACACACACACACACACACACACACACACACACACACACACACAGCAAGAAGGGACCATTAGTGTTGCCCGGGGCGAAAGACTCAAACTTGCTCACCAGCTTCCCTGACTACTATCAGGCGTGCTCAAACTGGGACATGATACGGAGCGTGGGGAAGAAATTCCAGTTTGATACGGGATGAAAAGTGGACTTCGCCCTCAGGCCCAACTGTTTGCATAAAGAAGGTATGAAATGAGCAACTTAAGAGACAATCTCAACCCCAAACGTGGGCAACTGGATCATAAGACAAGCACAACATCACCATAAAGAGAAGGGGGGGGGGGGCGACATAAAGCAGCACTGAACACACATGCGTGCATATTACCGGTAAATATCTTTTCTCTTCTTTGCCCTAAATGTATCAACCACTTTTCATCCACTGACATTGACCATTCATTACACATGTGCTGTGCGTATAAAAAAAAAAGAAAAAAAAAAGCTTTCTGTTGTCAAAATTCCACAAGGTTTGAAGGCTAAAGTTTATCAAAGGCCGAAGTTTTATATTCAACCTTTAGAACTGAACTTGAATACGTGAGTGTTTCGAGTATTCCTCTTTCACAGGCTTCTCATTTATCAACAACCATTCAATCAACTGCTAAACCGGAGTCAGTGACTCTTTCACACTCATGTACACAACCTGTGACAAAAACTGCTCCCCGTCGTATTATTGCCAGTCCAAATTTTTGATACGACAGACGTTCCGATCAAGGTTCAACTTTACCAAAACAGGTTTAAAAGTGGCTGTGTCCCTGAAGACCTTGGCTGTTTGATTCACATCGATGACTATGTTGCATGTACGTTTATTCATGGCGCTGAAAATGACGGTTTGTTCATATTATGGTTTGGAAATGGGTTCCGATTTGTCCAACAACGGCATTTACTGGAAATAATTGTTTTAATTCATTCACTTAACTGTCCTTCACGTCCGTAATATGTCCGGGGAACTCACTATTGTTGCAAATAACTAAATTAAGGAAACACTAGCGCAAAACAAAAGTATGCGAAACAAAAATGTTAACAATTAAGTTACACAATAACCTTGATGGAACACATCGGACTGAATCTTCAAACGAATGATCAGGGCCCTTGGGCTCATTAATGTGTCACGCAGAAGATGACTCAAAAGAAGTGTGCTAATGGCCCAGGAGAAACCTGCCAACGTTCCTTTAATTCAAAGCCAGAGGGCTTTTAAGGACTAACTTGGACCACACTGAATTGATTTTCTATTGGGGATAAAATGAACTTGGTGTAGGGGGGGGGGGAAGCAATCTAATTTGGATTTAATAGGTGCAAATGAAATTAATATGTGACTTAATGAAACTAGTATTTTGACTCAATTTCAACGTGAAATTACATTTTCATAGGTAATCCCAAGTGGTACACCATGCCGAGCTGTTGTGTGTGATTTCAGAAATAAAAAGAGGAGGGAATGGTCTGTTGATCTGCTGTTGATTTGTTTGGTAGAAAAACGCACTTCATCTCATAGGCCGAGGATTTCTTGCTGAAGCTTGTACCGAGAAGAGGCAACGAGTCTCCGGTTTCCCCTCGTCTCCCAAGGCTGCACCGGCGTACAAACGAGTGAGAGCGTGACCTCTGACCAAATCCATTTACCCTCGCTATTGTGTTCAGCGTAGCGTTCGACAAAGTCATCGTAGGGATGCTTTTTGTCTTTCCTTTGGCGTCTTACAATAAAACTAGAAAGGGCTCCGAGAGCACATACCTCTGGCAACACTTGAAAGGTCCTTTCTCGCAAATGTTTCAGAAAGTGAGAAAATAGAAAAATCCCATATCCAACCCCCTACATTGGATCCTCTCCAAAACGTAATGGCTTCTTCCTCGGGTCATGCACCATCCCTCCTCAAAACTTCATGGAAATGAGTTTAGTCGTTTTTGAGTAATGCCGCTGACAGACAGACGAACGGCGGCGCAAACATAACCTCCTCGGTAGAGGTAATTATTAGAGAAGTCCTCCAAAACTTCTCTCAGTCAATTTGTGTTTCTAATGCTCTGGTGTCTGCTGAGCAGAGGCAGGGTTCACTTCAGCCAGAGGGTATATGCAGGATTTAGAATTTGTAGGATTTGATCTCATTTTTAGCGTGGACCTAGAGGATCAAACCTTACTAAAATGTGAAATAAGAATGGGGATTAAATATATTTAACGTGAAAGCATTAGGTTTGGTCTTACTTCTCCTTTAGTGGATTTAAAATGAAAATATCTGTATGCATGTATAGTTATTTGAGATTCCAGACATTTCAAGGACCTGCAGAGACCCCGTGGAAGCACTCCATCCTGCAGCATGACGTCAACTTGACATTTGGCGAGCGAGAGAGAGAGAGAGAGACTTAAATGAATGCATCAGACACACACACACACTCACACTCACACACACACACACACACACACACACACACAAGCTTGAGACTTTTTTAAGGCCACACACAGACACACTACAAATTGATAGTTTCAAATGTTTTCATCTGACGCAGAGGCAGTCTGGAGAACAAATGCAAGTGATGCGGTGCATGTGTGGCTCTGTGTGTCAGACAAAGACCTCTCTGTTTCATCAGCTGACAAATGTCACCAATGATGTCACTTCTACCTCAGAGGAATAATTAAAATGGGCCTTCTAAAAACAGTGCGCATAAAGGACACATTCTGTCTTCTGCACCCGCACGCACGCATGCACGCACACACACACAAGTATTAGGAGAACCATGTCAAATTAGTGACACTAATGACTGACCAACTCGTACAAAAGCACACATTAAGCCTGGATTTCCAGTATCCCCAGTGATATTCTGAAAAAAATTGTCAACAGCCGGTCCACTCAGTCAACACACTGCATTCGCGTAATCCCCCAGTCTTCTCAAAGAGTTTCATTTGAAAGAGTTATCGGGGATTTATCCGCAGCCAGTCTGACCCCTTTGAAAAACAACATCAAGTTCATCTGGATCAGATACAGACCCCCTGCTGGAGGAGGGCGGCTTTGGGACCGACATCTGTACGTGCATGCCACGACATACAAAACAAGAACTGGGAGGAAGAAAAAAAAAAAGAAGCCACGAAGCCTTAAAGGCCAAGGCCAGCACAAGTATACATGCTACATGTCAGGTAGCGCAGCTGTGATTTGATAGAGAGCACATCAAAGGTCCACTTATCAACAATTATCCAAAGGCACACAGAGTCTATGAAAGAGCCACAAACAGAACGCTTGAATCCATTACATTCATTATTCGACAACAAAACCAGGAATAAACCAATGATATGACAATTTAGGCAATGGTTTACAGAGAAGGAGTGAGCATTTTTTTTTTTTTTTAAGCAAACATCTAAGACACACAAAACTGCCTTTATGAATGAACAATCATGAGCTTAGCGCAAAAGCATAACATAAAGTACAAACCAACAATAAAACATGTGGGCTCCATAACTAGGATAATTGGCCTTGATCGCGTATAATGGATTGTTTGCCTATGCATTTCACGGCAGAGGCAAATAGATGGCATTTATTGATACAATATGAATTAGGTTTGAGTCACCATACAGCAGCAGAGTGCATCACTATAACACTGAATATAACCATAAAACCATAACTACTCTGGTAGCATCGCAGCAATAAATAATGGGAGCCCGGACCTGAAAACAGGTCACAACCTTCATGTCTGAGGGTCCCTGTGTTACAGGGACAAGCATGTTGCCACAATTAGGACAGGCGGTTCAAGGACACTAATGGAAATTCCAGCGAAATAATGAAAGCCCCTTGCAGAGTGACCGAGCGTGCACGCAACAGGCTAGAAAAAACAAAAAAAAAAACATGCATGTTGTTCACCGCGCAATGTCTACAAAATCTGAAGAGCGCTGAATGACAGCTGAGGCATGTTTTTTTTATTTTTTTATTTTTTCATGACCGCTAGTTAAAAAGCAGAAGGGGTTTGGAGAAATCACTCCAAAAAAGAAAGTGGTTATTTATTTAAACAAAGACGGCCTTACACGAGAGTGTTCACAAGTTGCTTTCTTCCCTGCTTTTGTATTTCAAGCCATTAATATATAGACCTTGAGAACAAGCAGCGGGGTGATTGATGGGTTATCATCAGCTGAGGCCCAGCACAGTGGAATTAGTCTGTCGTAACCCGTTTTAACTGGCCTGCAGAGACTACAGCACACAGCATAGACACAGATCTGTAAACAACATGAAATTAGCCAATAAAATGTGTGTTTGTGTGTCTGTGAGAGTGCGTGCGTGCGTTTCCATCTACATTGATCTATCTACACTATAAATCTAAGTTATTGCTGTTTATGGTAAAATAAAAACAAACCACACACACACACACACACACGACAGAGGTATTCTTAAATAAACCATGAGTGACATCACAGACAAAATAAGAGGAATGCCTCAGCACAGTGCAGAACATTATGGCTGCATTGGTAAAGGCGACAAAGGAAGGCCTGTCTATAACCTTTAAACCCTTCACGCAGCAGAGGTCATCACAGGCTTCACAAGTCCACGCGAACCGATGGACACGGGGGCCGTACGGGTTCACAGCAACCTTTTATAGGAACCAGTCGAGTCAGGGTCAGACCCCGTTCTGTCACCCCTAAGCTCCTAGGACTGTTTAACATTATGTGCAACAACCAGGTGGACCCAGACCGGGCAGCGATGAAAGCCCCGTGTGCAGACACAGAGTGGGGCGCGAGTGCACCGTCCTACTCTGCAGGAGGTCAGAGGTCACACTGTTCTGGGGGAAGCGCTAACGACGGCCAATTATCAACGGTCGCAGCCAGGGCAACAAGCGCGCGACTGCCAAAGGACAATGAGTCTATGCTATGTCTGTTATACCGCAACAAAACTGCAAAGAGTAATTGAGGAAAAAGCTGCATTTGTCCTCCGTCACGTGACCCTTAATTGACATCTGAATTTAATATCATGAGATGATTAGTTTAGCCGTGCTGCCTCTTAAATCAGCATGTGGGGAATAACAGTAAGTCTGTATTTTTCCAGAATTCCTTGAAGGATGGTTTATATACACTGCGTAGACCGGCAAAAGGGGGAAAAACAGCTTTTGAGTGTTACATTGTTCGTCATATGAGTCAAAGCTATCAAATGTGAAATAAGTGCAGATCAGATCTGTGTGTTTCTCAGTTGCTGCACAGGCACCTGGGAATAGTTCCGGGTGTTTGGGGGTTTGGGCACATAGTGTATATGTTGACCTGTGAAGAATCTAACCAAGGCTGTCTACACGTCACGCATGTAACTCTGGATCACCGACCTGTTCGGTAAACTCACGCGCGCAGAGGCAGAACATTCGCAGGATTATTTGGTTCAGTGTAAATTAGCAAAGGAAATATAACGGACCATTAAACTGAAATATATATATAAAGCAGAAACAGAAAAAACATGGTTCATGCTTGTTTTTTTTTGGTCTTAGTTCATGATACGATAAAAAATAAAAATAAATAAAATAAAATAAAAAAAGAAGCAGAGACAAAAAGCTGGACACCTGTTGGGTTTTGATTACATTTGAAGAATAAAAAAAACACAACACACACACACACACACACACACAGCCATATGCACACACATGGCGTTACACACATCTGAAGCAAACCATGTGAAAGTGATAAAATTAGAAGCACAGAGGGGCTCTGTTTGAGAGCTTATGCAAAGAGGGCAAGGGCTCGCTCGCATGCATGCATGCATACACGCACACACCATAAACCAGAAAAGCAGGAAAGCAGTGAAATTGAATCCACAGTTAATGCTGAGTATTTTATGAGGGTTTTTTGTTTTTTTGTTTTTTTTGAGTGCGAGCGTGTGTGTGTGTGTGTGTGAGTGTGCCTGCGTCCTACCCCGTGTTAATGGAGATGATTTCAATGAGAGGGTTCCTCCTGATTTTGGGAAGGTCCAGTCTAGCTCCTCCCAGCCTCCGGCCTCCATCTTTCTTCTGACCTAACAGACGAACCGAGTGACCTGAGAGACAACATTTTTTTTTAAAGAAACAATTGAAGTAACAGTAACTCTCAGTGTCTTTTTTTTCCCTGCTGTTATTTGTAAGGGTATCTCAAGTTAAATAACTCGAAGGAATTATGATGGAAAATGATGATACGGGCAGGGCTATTTCATATTTTACCAAACGCACACTAACTGTTTTGCAGAACTAAACGACAAATCCATAACCGAGCCTAAGAGCTAAAAACGTCCGGCCTTTAGTGAGTCGAAATTGAATGCCGGGGTCTCCTCCTTCCCAGCCGACTAATAACCAGCTGGAGATGTGCGAGATGGAGCCGCTGAGGGATGGAATTGTCTTCCTGTTTTCATCCACTTTACATGGGTCTCCTGGGAGGGTGGGCTCAGCGCAGGAAGCGTGGCTATCAATTGGTAGATAAAAATGACAATCCGCCCCAGAGGAGGACAAAGAGCCAATCGGTGAGGCGTGACTGGTCGTAATATCCCCGTACAAGCGGGGAAATGAGAAAACTTCCCCCCGCGGGAAGGAACAGCTGAGACTTTTTCTTTTTCTTCTTCCTCTGGCTACTCTACGCGTCCACCTGACGGTCATCAGACAAGGGTGAGAAAAAAAATAAAAGAAATTAATTCAACCATCTTTTTTCCTTTGTAACCATCTCTCCCTCTTTCTCTCTGTCGATCAATCGATCGAGTCATTCACACATTAGTGCATCCTTGAACAGATTTGCTGGGCTCCACTCGTTCCGCAACTGCTGCTTTTAACATTTTATCATACCTTTGTTCGACAAACATATGAGAGATGAAACAAGCAAAGAGAGTCAAGCTATAAACCAATGATGATGACAAAAAGCTGTACACCAGATAAAGGCTACAGGATTTTTCTTCTTCTTGAAAATAAGACATCAGGGCCTTTTAAATGATATGCTCAAACTGGAAATTGTTTGACTTTTGACAATATACTGTACAATTATACACCAGACACAACAATGTAACCAATAATTCTTATGAACTCAATGAAAAAGTACAAAACATTTTTTTTCCCCGACCACCATGCAGTAGGTCATCACATGATGACTAATTAAGAAAAAAATTGAAATTGAAATTTTCAATGGCAAAAAAAGAAAACAGTTGCATAATTTAGCTTTAGCTAAGGTCTGCTGGTGAAGGGTTGTGGTTATGAAATGCAATATTTTTACAGACACATGTTGATATTGTATATTTGTTTCTGTGGGAAAATAAAGTTAACGATGCCAAATTGATGACACGGTATTGTCTGGAAGAAAGCAATCTCCATTGAGGTGCTGGATTTGCAGATTACTTTCCAAATTAGACATTGACCACCGTCATAAAACTTGAAAATTGCCACATATTGTTGTGTTTCTTCCTCTAAACCTGACAGCACCCCCCCCGTTGATGTGACTCAAAAATAATCTCACTGCCAGCATGAACTCACTGCAGGAGTGTACCTAAAGACCAAATACAATTCCAGGGCCGACTGGACCAGGAGTGGGAACAGATAAAATACTAACCTGAGATGCTGAAGGACAAAAACAAAGAATGCAGCTCGAATTTCCATCTCAATTACAGACTTAAGAGAGGCGGTGATGCGCGACCTCTACTTACTGGCCTCCACCTCGCTCCCTTCATTTTCCCCTCCAATATCTCCCTCTCTCCTTTGTTCTGTTCTCTCCTTCATAAATAAAAACACACACAAATCCTTCTCTCCACTCCTTACGGCCCATCATAACACGCAACGTGGCAAAGGAGGGAGCGGAGGTGGACGGATGGGGTTGATGGATGGACGGTTGGAACGATGAGAGAAGAAAATAAATAAAAAATACATCGCAGATGAAAGATGCTCTGGATAGCCAGATGGATGGTTGGATCATGGAGGTAGGGAGCTAAAAGGCTGACCTATTGACCTTCGTTTGATGTCTCATAAGTGGCGGGTCTTGTTGTGCTCCCTCGGTTCAATTGTAAAGCAGCAGGCAGGACGGAGGGGGGGGGATAGAGGTAAACTGGAAAAGAAGGGCACGAGCGTGGCAGAGGAGGAGAACAAGAGGAGGGTAAACGCTCGTCATTTATCCTGCAACTACCACAGGTAATTGAATGTGTACAATTTCCTCGGGAAAAGCTGTTTATTGTTTTTGTTGTGCCAAATGTCAGCGAAATCAATTTGGATGGAAAAATATCTCAGGTGCACACCCAAGCGCCTTGCTTAGAAATTCCACACACAGTGCCTCAATATAAATATTTTATAAAAGAGCACTCCTTTTTTTAAAAAAAAGGGGGAAAAAAGCAATACAAACGGGGGGCTTTGATGCTCGACAATGACAAGCTCCACCACAGAGCTGGCGTTTGTCACTTCCAGACGGGAGGTCACGGAGCATTAAAGGATGCTCAGAAAAACCCCACAGATAACTCCAACCTGAAGGCGTCAATTTTTCCTCTGCCCCGCGTCTTAATGTCTCTTTTCTATTCTGACAACATCTATAAATTCCTGCTTTTTTTCCCTCAGCTTTAATACGCAAACAGTTTGTTTATACTGGTGAAATAAGGATCGCGGGGTTATATGGATCCAACGCAGCCTCTGATCTGTAGCTAAAGATATACATTAGCCCGTCTAACCTTTCCCGCCCCCTGGTTCTATGTCACACACGCATACACTAAATTTTAATCTGTTTCCATAAGATAAAAAAAGAAAGAAAGAAAGAAAGAAAGAAATTGCATCGTCCGAGGCCATCGTCTCAGTGATGAAAGATCAATATTGGGAGGGCCAATAACAATAAAGAAAGAGGTACGTCAGATATTGAATAAGGGGGGCAAAGATGTGACTTCAATGGAAGTCTGCAGTCCTGTGTGACTGAAAAATGAGGACCATGTTTTATAGCCGAGTGTTTGGGCTTCTATCGGCATGTTTTCTTCTTTGCTTTATAATTGATGAATTTATTTTCCAGGTAGTTTACTCAAAATAATAAGAATACGCATTCGTGGATGTCATTTCTATTTATATAAAGACTATAAGATATAGCTAAAAGATAAGATGAAGCATATAATACGAAATGACGCATTTGTGTTACAAATCAACATCTGGCACAAAAAACAAAAAACAGTAAAAAAAAAAAAAAAAAAGCTTGCAACTACAGCCCACTAAATAACTGATTCTGTATAGTGGCAATCAAGACACGACTGGGCAGTAGTTGTAATGTGTGTGTTTGAGTGTGTGAGTGTGTGAGTGTGTGTGTGTGTGTGTGTGTGTGTGTGTGTGTGTGTGTGTGTGTGTGTGTGTGTGTGTGTGTGTGTGTGTGTGTGTGTGTGTGTGTGCCTGTGCACATTTTAAGTACCGTGTGCGTGCTCAGCAATCCAACCCGAGATAACTTAGGGACAAAAAACATGCTCTGGTATTTACAGGCCGTAACTTGAGCTTTACGTTGATGGATGCACTATTTACTGTAGCGCGGCTTCCTTACGCACTGACAGTTGTTAAGTTCTTTTTGAGGCAGAATAAATGGACTCGCGCCTCAAGAACCCGGGGTCATAAAAGCATACTAGTGCTCATGTGGAAAAAAAATAAATATATATATATTTATATATATATTTATATATATATACCTGCAAGCCATTCGGCGCGCCCAAGAACTGTGTCTATTAGCAGTTCACTGAAGTAAGTATTTTAGTAGCCATTACAACAGGCAAATCCCCCGGCTTAAAGGTTTATGCGCAGGCCTCCGAGCTGAAATAACAGTTCTCAGTTTATACGAGGTCATAAAGAACTGTAATGATACCGGGGAAATTAGTTTCCGCGGAGGGGGCAAAGGATGAAGAAGAAAGGGGAGGGGAGGAGGGGAAGAGGGGAAGACACTGAAGTGGTCCGGGAAGCGGACAGACGGCGGAAAAGGCAAATGAAAGGATGCGCAGATCACAGAGGAGGGGAAACAAGATTCACGGCTGCACGCGTGCGTTTGGGCGGTGTGCGCATAGCCCGACGAGTTAGGGCTGATGACACACTGTAGAATGAATCCACGGTTCAGCTGTCCTTCGTTAAGAGTGAGGCCTGCAGTGCACGTCACTTGCACACACAAACACGCACGACACGCACTCGCCGTCTAACCTCAATCTGTTCTATATTAGAGAACAGCTGGGGGTGAATGACAGCTTGACTGGACACTCTCATACTGTAAACTCCCTCTGACCTTCATTAGACTGTTAAGTGCGGTGGCTCGCTAACAGTTTAAATGGATGACCTAATGAGTGCCATGCGAGTCCGTCCCGCTGTGAGCGTTTCAGAGCGAAAGTCCACTTTACAAGCGACTCAGACGGCAGCACAGACAGAAAAAAACGACACATTTTAAAATACACGTTGGTCCAAACCAACTGGCTGCGCTGACCGATGTAGTCCGAGTTCTCCGTATTGGAGAAATTGAACATCCTTTATGTGCCAAGTCAGGTAGAAATTGGAAATGCAATGTCAAAGATAAAGACCAGACTCTGGTCTGAGAAGGGGTCGGGAAAAAAAAAAAAAAAAAAAAACATCCCCTGAATTATAGTGTAACCAGGCATTTAGTCCCAAACCTCTTTTTGCAGATGCTTAATCCTCCTTTTTCCTCTGAGTATTTTGATTTTAAAGGTTGGCTTACTCCTTGAAATATTGCCTGTCACTTTCAATCAGCATGATTATGGCTGAGGACCAGCTGCATTCTGCGAAGACCTGCCTCAACTCTGCCTCTGATTGGCTATCATTTATCGTTTGGTTATCAGGGCGGTATCGTTTCAAATGTGGTCGTTGTTTCTTAGTGCTTGTTTCGTAAATCTAGTTTTGGTGCTTGCTGTTGTACGTCATCTTTTATTGGAAACAATTAACAATTAAAACTCCAAAAAAATAAGAAAGACGAATGCAAATCTCCTGGCAGGTAGCCATGTCCTTGCAGACAAATGTGGCCGTATGCGTCACCTTATAAAACGAATAAATAATAATAATAATAAAATGTGTGTGTGTGTGTGTGTGTGTGTGTGTGTGTGTGTGTGTGTCTGTGTGTGTGTGTGTGTGTGTGTGCGTGTGCGTGTCATAAACCAAGACACGGAGAGAGTACAAAAATAAAGTGTCTGTAAATCAAAATTTAGGAGAGGCTCCAAGCATAGTGTTTTAAAATCTAAAAGTCATTACTTTTGATTATGTACTCGTCTGCAAGGAAAGTGATAAATTCTTCCTTTTGACAGTCCATGCATTGTGTCAATATTGGACAGACCACTTCACTGAAAATCATTCGTTCACGAGCTGACTCAAGAAACACAATTTCCCATTTCGATAATAAAAGGATTTTCGTTCGTTCATTAGTTCATCAATGCGTTGCTGCTCGTTGACTCATACAATTATTGCTTGTGTGTGTGTGTGTGTGTGTGTGTGTGTGTGTGTGTGTGTGTGTGTGTGTGTGTGTGTGTGTGTGTAAATACCTTTAACGGCCTCGTCCACTACTTCCACCACTCGATCAATCTGCTGGACCTGAAATACAGACACACATGGGAAAAGTTTATTGATGCTGACAAAACCAAGTCCACAAGGTCAAACAAAAGCCTGATATTGACAACCCACCAACACACACCAACACACACACACACACACACACACACACACACACACACACACACAAAATAATCCGCATTCAAACAAGGCGGGCATGTAAATATACACAAAGGCAAAGTGGAGAGAGCACACAGACAAATAGGAGCAAAAAGATAGGACCACAGCAGCCGGGATGAAGTGATATGGATTTCCGAAAGGCCACTGTGTGGGTGTCCGTGTAGCTGCAGCACCACATATATTATGTATCGACACAGAGTAGAGTGAGTTCGCGGACTGGAAGAGAAGAAGGAAAAAGTCACACGTGGAGTATTCGTTTTACTCATCTATATTCCAACACAAGATAATCTGGAGAGGAAAGGGAGGAGAGAGAATATGAGAGGGGAGACGGAGGGAAGGATTGGATAGGGAAAGGGGGAAAAAAATAAATAAAAAAAATAACCAGGTTCCATGATTTCTCCTTTCCTTCCTCCGAGCATTCCCCTCCCCATCGAATTCACACACTTTCTCAATTCTCAGAGGTCTGCACTCTGGCCCGCAGCAGCAGCAGCAGCAGCCCTCAGCGCCTCCTTTTCAAACACACTCAGGTGGATGCACACGGTGCTTCGCGGGGCCCCAGTCACATGCACGCCGCACACTGAACTAAAACCTATTTTCTTGTAATCAAGGCAATCGTGGCAACATGCAGAACAGCAGCGGGTGTTCACAATGGGTGGAGGCCCCGTTGGCAATTTGGCCATTCATTCAGGTCCTCATTATATTCTACCTCGAGCTTATGGAAAATGGTTTGATTCATGTCTTATATACACTCATTCAGCACTTTGGGACATAAAAACAATTGCAATGCACCTGCTTCTTGGCGAAATTATGCAATCAACCAGTCATGCGGCAGCAGCGCTGACTCGCGCAGGTCTACAGGTCAGGCGCTCCAGCTAGATCAATTCACATCCGAGAGGGGGGCGGGTCTTAGTGACTTTGAACAGGTTATGAAACTGTTTTTGCCTAGTTATTATGGGGCGATGACTGGAGATTGAATGGCGTTTTTTTATTTTGTATTTTTTCCTCGTAAGGCTTGAAAAAAAAAAAAAAAACTTGAAACAATGTTGGGGGGGGGGGGGGGGTCTGACGACTTTGTCCCCGTTGCGCCGAAAAAGAGCGATGTGCGTGCGTCGCGCGTTGAAAACATCGCTTACTCACTGCTGTTCTCCGAACGACCGCGGCCAGCACCGTTGATGTATGTGGGTGTGTGCAATACGTCTCTGATATAGGATGTGGCATGTCTAGTGCAGACATGCAAATCACTGTGGGCTTGCGTGACTATCAGTGTGTCTTATGCACAATAAGCTGTCATTCTTTTCTCAGCAACTCCACAAAGGAAAACGCAACAGACACACACACGCGCGCGTGCGCAAGCTGCCACATAGGTCAACTGGACCAAATAAATTCAACAGGAAGCACTTTTCCTTTTAACTACGTCCCTTATCTAGCCGTTAGTGCAATCACTGGATACAAATTCACAACTGCTCATTTGCATGTCATTTGCATAACACACCAACTGTCACTGCCATTGTGTGGTTGATTGTAACTACGAACGATACACAAGGGGTGTGTGTGCGGACACTTTCATACCTCTTTCAGTGTTTGTGAACCGTGCGTGCTTGTTCATGCATGCCTCTGTGCACACACACGTCCCTCCGTGGTTGTGAAGACATTTATTTTTTAAAGGGTGGGGGGCAACCATTTTTATTTGAACGCTAAGAGCTGGTCTTAACCCTTTATCAGGAAAAGGACCTTTTTTAGGGGTTATGGCTGCAATTGTTTAGGGTGGGTGCTGTCAATGAGTGTCCTCACAACTATAAAAAAAATACAAATGTTTGTGTGCGTGCGTGTGCGTCTGTGTGTGCGCGTGGGGGTGTGTTTTCGTGTATCAATGCATAATCCAATCTATTCATGACAATGAAAGGACCGGTAGTGGTAAAGTTCCCAGCTGTTGCAGCCTCGCCCTGAAGGCCATTACATATACAAACCTGTTTATCTGAATGTAATTATATTATACATACATGCCACTTGACTTGAATGCAATTACGTTACACAGTGGCATGCTAACTTAAGTGGAATTACATTATTTATGGTAAGGGATATTTAACTTAGCATTCTAGACACCACCCCAACCAATTATTTTTAAGAGGCAGTAATCAATACTGGAAAGTTTGATTCATCCTCATTTTCCACAGGACAGTTTTTTTTTCTTTTTTTTTTTTTTTTATAAATGGGAGCCAACACATTCACCTTCATGTGAAATCAAGATCAAGGTTCCTCTGTGGGGATTTAAATAATCGAATTTCATCGGAACGACTGTATGGTTACTCAGCAATGCAGAAAAGATTTAGCTCTACTCAGCATGGATTTCAAAAAACACTTCATTCACCCTTCACCGAGGCCCTTCGTTTTGAATACCGCAGACTCAAAAACCTGATTAAAAACACCATCAATTGTTTACTTAGTTCTGAGAGGTGAAACAGACTTTAAAGAGAAACGTTTGAATTGTGCCACGTTGTTTTCATGCGTCCGAGGATTATGGGTGAGAACTTAGCAGTTAAGGGGCGGCAATCCCTAAAAAGCAATAGCCAATATCGCTGTTTTTGTCACCGTAAATGGTTTGACATGTGAAAAGGACGTTGTTATAAGACCATTTCTGTGTCACTGCTGATGTTAACTGATTTTTCGCTGTATGCCACAACATATTGTGTTATCTGTTGGCCTCTCTGAGTTTTCTGTAACCCAATTAGAGAGACGGACAGTCCACCGAGTCCTTAAAAAAAAAAGGGGGGGGGAAAAAAAAGGGGGGGGGGGGAACCGATAAGCCAGTTTATGCTCCGAGCCGTAAGACACGAGGTCTTCACATCATTCACTTGTGCCTTTGTCTACACATCAGATAGATTCAGGGTCAAAACAACTGATTATTCTACAAAATCCTTCGAGCATTCTACACAAGAAGAAAGTAAGGCCCTACACTGCATGGATCCTACTCACCAATCCATGATTAACGTCTGGGGGGGGGGGGTCATTTTGTGTCGGAAGCGTTCATAAAAAAAAAAGAAAAGATAGAATTGTAACACTAAAAGACATTCTACTCATTCATTCCAGCACTTTTCACTGTCGTGTCATTTTCCCATGACGCACTCTGGTTGACGACCGGCAGCGGTTCATTTTGGCGTCCATGTAGGAAGCAGACTCCTTTAACAGGTCTCTGTGTTAATTTCGTCATCGTCATATTTCCTCTCTTCATCAGCTCTTATCGTGCAAATAACGTACGCATGCTTGGACTCTCTTCACCATTCCTCGGGCTCTCCTCGACCTCCAACTCGCACTTTCCTGGCTCCCTCGTTCACATGTTTCCTGTTTTTTGTTCCCTTCCCCGCCCCGCTCCTCTTAGCAGTCCGGCGTTTTGTCTCCCAGGGATGTGTATTGATCCGGCAAGCAGCGGGGAGGCCGGAATGGAACAGACTCAGCAGGTTGGCAGCGAGGTGAATGGCGGGTCAATCCATCTGTGTCGTGCGCCGCGTGGCGTTTGCCTGTGCGCGTGTCTGGCCGACTGACTGCACAAGTTCCTCAAAGCGAGCCCATTAGACATGAAAGGCCAACAAAGGGGCCCGCGGTGTATGAGCACATCCCGACATTAGTCATAACCTCATTAGAAGATCGAGTACACATGTATACGTACCCCGATGATGCTGAGTCCTTTGAGGTAGTCCATACGTGGCTGAGCCTGGGGAACGCAACCGGCCAACACCACCTTTTTCTGCTGTTCCTGGGCTTTTCTGCGGAAACAAATGCAAAGACAAAGACAGAAGAAGAGGTTCACACTCGCGGATGGAAGTGTCACTCGAAATTGAGGCGCACAACAACATTAAAGTGTACTTGTGTGCAGTTGCCAAACGTGTTGCAGTTGCCTTTTCTATGTCGTGCGTGGACACTGGAACAGAGACACCATGTTTGGGAAAGTTTTGGAGCCACAAGCCCCCCCCCCCCCCCCCCCCGGCATGTAAGCTATTCCCTCATGCCATGCCCGGGAAAGAATTTGCTCAAGGTAAAATCCCATGGTAGAAAAATCCAGCGTGTGAGAATAAGATAATTGGTTTGTTTGCTATGTCTGATTAGCAAACCGTAGGTGTAGCTCATTTGTTATGCCTCAGCAGCAACGGCGCTTACGAGGATCGGCTCGTCCGTATTTACGATCGACATTGTTGCGAACGCAGTAGGAATGTTTGCAGCCACAACAGTGGAATCTAGGGGGATTTTGATTCAACAATGATTTAAAAACAAACCGGTTTCCGACAACATAAGAGTTACAGGGCCGAGAACGAGACCTCGGTGCGACTACAGGGATTTAGTCTGGTTGACACTTTAAGGTGAACAAATGAACTGATTTGTGTCGAACGTGACGTGGCTCCGCACTGCGTGGGATTGTCGGCCCAAGTGTGATCGGGAGACTTCATAAACATGCGAGAGGGTACACAGGCATCCGTAGGCTACCGACAATAAGCCGAACAGCCATACTACCCATAAGAGGCTTATCAGGACGGATTATATGCGGGTATTGGTGTTTCTGATCAAAAAGGACACGGCACAAAGCCCTCCTCTGTAGATGGCCATCAAGAAGAAAAACACTTCTCAAAAGACCTAATAAGAAGAAACTTTGCAAAAGAAAGTGAGAGGCCAGATCACTATTCGCTGCGTATTCTTTTGTCAGGTGAAACCAAACTAAATGTGAATTGAATACATTGCACTATGAGCGTAATCTGTATTCCGAAATAAAACCTCGTTTCATGGCGGAGGGGAGAAAAGCGAGGAGCAGCAAAAACATAATCAACACGTTGCGTGACACATTGATGCACAGATTGTCGCAACACTTGCACATGACCGGGAGGATCAAATCTGTCGTCAAGAAATAAGGTGTAAAATATTAAAAGAATCTCGATGATGAAGGCTATAGTGATTTGATGCAGCTTTCAAATATGAACTTTTCACGGTGGACTAAAACCCAGAACACTTGAATCTAGCCCATTTAAGTTTTAAAATAAAAAGGGCTGAGGAGGTGTGTGTGTGTGTGTGTGTGTGTGTGTAGTTGGACGAGTCTGTACGTCACCTCCAGTTAATGGCAGCGAGATTTGAGACACCCGGTATGTCTGACAAAAGCTTTTGGAAGAGCTACCCAGGCTCCGCCATGAATCTTTAATAATGAAGCCTCCTGACAGTTGGAGCAAGAGCGATAGAGAGGGAGGGAGGGATGAAAGTGAGGGAGGAATCATGGGAGGAGCAAAGAAACGCGACTCAAACTGTCAGTTGTATTTTAATTCAGGCCGCGTTTCCTCGGCAAAGCAGAGGCAGACTGACGGAGGTGGAGTGAGAGAGCACAGTGAGTAGGGGGAGAGAGAGGTGAAAGGCAGACAAACAAACAGGAGGAGCCGGATCAAAGCTGAAGTTGGTTGAAGGGAGATGAGGCTGAGAAAGATGAAGGCAGACACAGAAACATATTTTACGCGATCATTTCCAATACTCTGGGCTGTTTGCAATATGCGGGGGCTATTTTAGTCCCATCCTCCCTTAGTTATCCGCTTCTTCATTGGCAAATAAGCGTGGCAATGAAGCAGGTAACAACAAACCACTCGAGATGCCAACATTCTATACCATGTTTTCAAAAACAAACAAAACAACAAGAAACAAAGCTGGACTAAAGTAGTGTAACGGCACATCGAGATACCGTACTTCTATCAACGTTAAGAAAAGGCCCTTTTTTTTTTTTAATGTACATGAATGTCTACTCGTTTCATCGCCTTTATATTGGAAAATGGGGCATAATAACCAGCCACCTCTTTTCTGGTGGGGGGGCGGGGGAGGGGGGGGG